>JAGGCT020000344.1:0-2500 GCA_017654935.2 Phymorhynchus buccinoides
AGCAGTGTCTCGATTAAAACTAAATTGTGCTATGGGTCTCCACTTTCAGATCATAGTGAGGTCATGGTTACAGTCACACTTTTCCATGACCTCGCCAGCTCTCTGAAATTTAACATGCAGTGAGGTTGTAGCAGTGTCTCGATTAAAACTAAATTGTGCTATGGGTCTCCACTTTCAGATCATAGTGAGGTCATGGTTACAGTCACACTTGAGGATTTCCATGACCTCACCAGCTCTCTGAAACTTTAGCAATCAGTGAGAGTGTAGCAGTGTTGTCATTGTGTGTGATGGAGTATTAAATGTACCACTAACAAAACTTGAAGCAATTATGTACAGAGGTTCACAAGTTATTCTTGGGACAGACAAAATACATAAACCAGCCAATAATCAACCAGACAAACAAAAACAAACCAACAGACCAAGGCTGGTACTAACACAAATCTGGGACAAAGGACAAAATCCCACATTGAAGCTGTCTGTACGATGGCTAACAGAACCCTGGGCTTCCTGAGATGAAACTTGAAGGTGTGCTCTGCAACAACAAAGGAGCTCGCATACAAGGCCACATGGTGAGATCTGTTGTAGAATATGCTAGCCCAGTCTGGGATCCACACACCAAAAGGCTCATCACAGAACTTGAAAAAGTCCAGCGCATAGCTGCGAAGTTTGTCATTAACCAGCATATAAACACCTCAAGTGTCGGTGCTATGCTACAGTAGATGCAGTAGCAATCTTCAGCTGAACGCCGCCATGCCTCCAGGTTTCCATGTTCTTGAACATCTTGAACGGGCAAGCCTGCATACGATGTCCTGCCTTGACACCTTAAGACATAGCCACAGTCAACAATACCAGCAGATCACCTCGAGGACAGATTACAGAAAGTACTCCTTCTTCCCAACGTATCAACGAATCAAAATGGATTACTATCAACATCCCATGTCAGATCTGGCATTGCAGTACCTCCAGGATCTGCTCTAAGCTTTGAATGATGGTACGTTGATGGTTCATCACATATGTGCTGTTTGCATGTTCAGAGCTTCACATTGTCAGCGGGCCCGGGTCTTTGACCCGCTTTGACAGTTATTTGATCCCTCATTTTGTGCAGCCAAGGGTCATCTGACCCATGAAGTCTGCAACAAAATTGAATTTTAATACTACAGTAACACATTACTGACCCATTAGTATGAAAATTGGCCCATTTTATTTTCTCATAGTAACAAAACCAAGTCTATGCAGAGCTTCACTGGCCTTCTTTGTCTTCTCTCAAACTGCTCGAGGCAGAGACTTGGGATTTGGGATGTGGATGGATGTTGGTGTCCTTACCAGATTCTGCTCGGTGAGGTCCCCCCAGTCATCGTTAAGGGTGGCGTTTACATGAAATGTACTTTTTTGCAGTGGGAGGCAAATGGCACAGCCGCCGTTACAACACGTGCAGAGCACGGGTATAGCTAGTATCTTTTAAATATAATTCTATACATTAAATGCTTATCTGTAGATGGATTTTGTTCTCTACTCAGGTAACAGTAAGGGTAAAAAGGGTTAAATATAATTCTATACATTAAATGCTTATCTAGAGTAAAAAGGGGGATTGCGTTCTCCTTAAGGCGCCGTCGTAATATGACGTCAATTTGTGGATCTCCAGTTCGATATTGGAAAATAATTAGATCACCAGAATCTGTTAAAATGGTTCTACTTTCACTGTACCAACCCCCTTGTTTGTAACTGAAAGCGGTTTTTTTACGCAAACGGATTTCTGAAGACATTGGTCATTGCGTTTCGGTACGGGTCAGTGCGTACCTTAGATACAGGCCATCGCGTTCTGTCTCTAAAAAACGTACTTTCAACTTAAAGTGAGTTTTTTTCAAATGATAAGAATATGTAAACATTCAGCTTTATTTTACAGCAAAACTCGGTTATAAGAAAATCGAAGGGAGATAATTTTTGTGTTCTTATATCCGAGTTTTCTTATATCCGAAACTCGGATATAAGAAAACATTTTGAAGTTTTTTCTTATAACCGAGTTGAGTGGGGAAAAGGGGAAAAATAAAAGAGAAAAAAAGGAAAATAAAGACAAACAGAAACATAAAACGAAGAAAAAATGCTTTTACCTAATTTGGTGCATAAAAAAGGAAAATCGACAAAAAAAGGAGACCAAAAAAAAGAACAGAACAGAACATTTAAAACAAAAATTAAGGCAGAAGTGTTGTGAGTTGCATGATGAGCTAGCAAGATAGCGTAGAGCAGATGAATGATTGGGTGTGGTGTGAGAGTAACATATTTGTTTAAATGTAAATTTTTGTTTCATGTTTTTAATTAATATTTTAATTTGGATGTATTAACTTATTTTACATGGTGGAAGACAATTTTCTATTTGCATTTGTACAATGCCAATGGACAATAACGAAACTTGTGACTTATGACTTATGACTCATGTTTTACATCATAAAATCAAAATACAGCAAATCCCGGTTATACAAAAATCGAAAGGAGATGCTTTGTT
>JAGGCT020000344.1:12500-21346 GCA_017654935.2 Phymorhynchus buccinoides
TGCCAAGAAATGATGACTTTGAGATTGAGGGTTGTAAACATGAGGAGGGTGTTTAAAGTACAACTTCAAGATTGCCAACAAATAATGACTTTGAGATTGAGGGTCATAAACATGAGGGGGGGGGGTTAAAGTACAAGGTTGCCAACACATACAGACTTTGAGACTCAGGGTCGTAAACATGAGGGAGGTGCTTAAAGTACAAGATTGCCAACAAATAATGACTTTGAGATGGAGGGGGAAAACATGAGAGGGGTGTTTAAGTACAAGATTGCCAAAAATAATTACCTTAAACTATTGTTAAAAATAAAGAAAATAGTGTCTTTGGATAATAGTGTCTTTGATGCCTTTTAGTGACAAGGGTGTTAAACCATTGTGGTGCTAAAATGCGGCATTGGCGGTGAAAGGGATGGATACAACTAAAAAAAATATAAAAAGTGCCTTTGCCGAGAATCGAACCTGGAACCTTTGGCATGAGAGACAGACGCTCAACGCAATGAGCTATCGAGGCTTCCACTGTTGATGACTTCCTAAACTCATGTTGCCTGTTGAATACTCTCTAACCCACTAATCTAACACGTTATCTGTTTGTCATCTGTTTACAGTGTTGTTTTAAGTATTTAATTATAAAATTCATTAATGTTTGAAAGCCTGCATAGATATCTATATGTGTGCAAAGTTTGATTGACGAACGTCTTTTAGATACAGAGAAAAAGCCAACGTTAATGTTACCACAGACGAGCACACAGACACCCGGACAACCGAAGAAGCATGAAAACATTAAAGACACACTTTCGTGTCGTTGAATCGATTTTTATCAAAATATAAATAAAGTTCTAGAAAATCTGCCTTTTTACTCCATAAATTTGTCATGTTCATCTATACAACACAATCAAATTCTAGTGTATCTGAGCATGTTTGCAACATGTTTGCAACTGTGTTGACATATCCTTTAACACAGTTAGTAGTATCTAAATTAGACTGAACTCCCAAACCGATTGGCTACTTATCCTAATTTACATACCACTACGAGTGTCAACTGTCTAAGACGCACTCACAGACGATTTTCTCGGGACATGTACAATAATGAGATGAACGAAAACGAGGCTAATGCTGTTCGTCTGTTTCACTCAGCTATGGCGAAAGAGTGGATGCAAAAACGGGGCAACATTGTTGTGTGCCTTACTGCCACTCCAACAGGTCTAAGAACAAGGAAAACGACAATATTTCATTCCATGCTTTCCCCAGCAAGACGACGCACGATGAAGGAAGGCTTGGAGCATCAAAATTTGTGTGAAGAAGGGCCAAACTTCACTGTTCGTTCGTTCTTACCAAGTGCTATCATTGTCACACAAATCAGCTTAGACTAAAGGCATAGATTGAAAGATTAGTTCAAGTGACCACATCTCAATGGGAAAAAATTTTTCACAAGTTCTTTTTTAATGGATTTCTAACCAGAGAGTACTTGTTTTGGTTCGGAACACCACCAAGAGCTGACTGCTACTGTAGATCTACCCGTGACAGTAAAATACCGTTCTCAGTAAGCCTACTGGCCTTAGGTCATCATGATTGTGTGGGCACAGTTCTCACTGAGGGAGTAGATCTAGACTGAACCACTACAATTGACTGAAACAGTCACAGAAGATCAAGCAGAGGGACAGACAGAAAGATTGGTAATTCAAACTTAAAGGCCTGTACAATAGAAGTGTAGGTCAGCTTACCACACGTGTGGTTATGGTAGGTGCTGCAGAATCCAGAGTCACACACACTGGCTTGTTTTCCCTTACAGTCCTCGCCTAGATCGACTTCTGGAAAACAAGAGTAGTAAGTGGCTTTGACAGCGAGCGAGTGAGTGAGCAAGCGAGGCAGAGGCCAGTTTTTTTCCGATAACCTAGAAATGTCTGGTAACAATCGTTTCTTTGCATTTTTCAGTAGTCTAGACCTTGTAGTTGAAGAATCCATTGGAAGGTCTCATGACAACCTCTTGGCATTTTCATAATTCAAGATGGCGGCCAACATGGCTGCCATGGCTAAATAATATGGTTAGCTCTAATCTTTCAAATATGCAGTATATAAAGCTGAAATTGCAGTGTAACGAGTATGCTTGCTGTGGACAGGAAGTCGGGATCTAAAATCCAGCTATATATTTGACCACTTTAAAATTCAAAATGGCGGCCAACATGGCGGCCAAATACTCACATTGGATATAACTTGTGAACTTCACTACCTACAACTAATATTTTGATGTCTAGGATAAGGTTTAATGAGTCAAACAATCCATTTCCGGTATGAAGAATGATATTCAACCACTTCTTACATAAAAATGGCGGCAAAAAAAAGAAAAAGATGGCGACCGAGCAACTCAACTAGCTAAGACGCAGAAAATGCTGTATGTAGAAATGAACGTAAATGACTATGAAATGGTTTGTGGGGTCAAGAAATCCATTTCTTATAAGTTAAGAAAAAAGATTTGTCAGATTAAGATGGCAACCATGACGTCAAATATGCAATAAGTTCAAAATGGCGGCCAAGATGGCGGCCGAATTCTTCTATTTGCTATAATTTATTAACTAGAAATCATAAAATCATAATGGTAGTGTACAGGATAGGGTTTACAGTGACAAACAATCCATTTATTACATTTAGAAAAATATTCAATCACTTCCTATGTCAAAATGGCCGCCAAAATGGCGACCAAATAAATCCTTTAGCTATAACATTGAAACTACTGTGTACAAAGTTGCAATATGGAGTCTGTAAAAGAATGTCTTCGGCCAATAAATTAATTTAATAAATTAATCAGGAAACACATTGTACCTCTATCTATCAATTCAAACTGGTGGCCAAGATGGCGTAATAATGCTTCCATTGGATGCAACGTGTGAACTACAACACATAATGTTATAATTTTGAGCTATAAAATAAGATTTGGGTCGTCAAATAGACCAATTCCAATTGTAAAGATGATATTTTACAACTTAGTAAATCACGATGGGGGCCAAGGTAATGACCAAGTAACTGCACTGACAATACATTTTAAAATGTTGTGTATAAAATAATGTTGGTGTCTATAAGTTTCATCAGATCAAAAGATCAATATCTACAATTTAAAAAATATTATACTAGGTTAAGATGACATGACAAAAATGACAATCAAATAATCCTTTAGTGAAGAGTTAAAAGTGGCATCAAAAATCAAGAAAAAATGGCTTTTCGCTGGCTCTAAATTGTGAACTACAAAACATAAAATTATAACTTTGGAGTATTGGATGTGTGGAAGATTTGTAGAGTAAAAATGTGTTCAGGAATGTATAACAATATTTGAACACATTCTATTTTCGAAATGTTGGTGTCCAAGATATATTATTATATGTTATTTGGAAAAGATTTTATGTATAAACAAGTAAAATCAGTAGTTTTTTTATGAATTTATAAACATGGTGTTGGCTTCCCTGAGTACCAAACCTATCTGTGGTCTTGTTCAATAATAACTAACGATATTGTGCTATTTTCCTTCAAAGGGGATCAAGAGAAACGGACACATCTACACAATGACATGCACAATTTTGACATACAGGTCTATTCTACGATGTCATGTGATGAAAGCTAAACGATGAGCAAACGAAAGAACCAATGGATTTAAGTATCAGCACCACGGTATGAAAATCCAAAGAAGCTCAATCTGCCACCTCAGGCCTATTAGAATTTGGAGACATGTCTCCAAAAAGCTGTATTTTTTATACAGTGGAAGCTCCTTTATTAGAACTTCAAAAATCATCAACATGAGGTCTTATAAGGGAGGGGCCTTATAAGGGAGCTAGTGTTAATACTTACAAAGAAGGGCAATGTCTCAGAGAAGTAGGTCTTATGTGGGAGGGAGTTTTATACTGGGAAGTCTTATAAGGGAGGTTCTATTGTATTTTGAATATCATGGTTCTATTGATTTTGAATATCATCAGTTAAAGTAGGATCACAAGCATGACGATGCGATGGCTATAAGAGTATGCAAAGAAGTCTGAGTATGAAAATGTACTTACGTATTAGTAAAGAGGATATACTAGTATTGCATCATATTCAGGATAGACCCACGATCTTTACATTTAGAAATGCTCCATAATTATGTACCTGTACCAGGTCGGTGGACGTTAAACTCATTTTTGTCTCAGAGTTTGAAATTGATTCATCTGATACTAAAAATCACACAATTGTAATATTCTTTAAATCACATGTTTTATTATATTAAATGACCACCATAATTTCAAACAAAAGCAAAATCATTGGAATAAAGAAAAAGCTTCATTTAGAAGATCTGAAAATCAGGTTGGACAATTAAGCCACATGACGGCAATCATGGTACCCCTTTGAACTGTCAACATAATTGTTAAACAGTGATTTTGATGCAATACAGTGGAACCACCCTTGTAAGACTTCCCATTATAAGACTACCTCCCACATAAACCTACTTCGCTGAGACATTGCCCTTTTTGCAAGTATTAATACTCCCTCCCTATAAGACCCCTCACTTTTAAGACCTCATCTTGGATCATTTTTGAAGGTCTGATAAGGGAGTTTTCACTGTATCAGGCTCTTTTTAAATTATTCGCATAATAAGTACCAGACACCAATTCATGTTTTTAATGCTTTTTAAAGAAATGGCATAGTGTAAAGAATTTATGGCAGCAATTTTAGCAGCCATTGTGATCCCGAAACTAAAGCTACCTGAATACCGAAAATGGAGGTCCAACCATCCAAAAACGTTGTTGGTTGTTTTTTTTGCTGTCCCATCTGCTGGGTCGTACAGTGGCGTTGCTCCCACGCCGCTCATTCTGAATCCAAATTCGCAGCTACACCCTGGCCTGTTCAAGTCGCAGAATCCGAGACCAGCAGTCCAAGGGGAGCGAATCTATGTTAGGCCGTCAGGAGGCAACCAACCGAGGAGGCACTGCACTGCTGCTGAGTCACTTCGGTGAAGTTCAGCAGAGCCTGTTCAAGACACCACCTACTAAGCCCCCTACTGACGACACTATTCTCTTAGTCGTGGTCCTCCTCTGAGGGCGCCACCACAACCGTCCACCGACAGCTCCCAGAACACACTGATCCCCATGATTTTGACCCGAATGCACCAAGGCATAGACTGGATTGGAAATCGAAACTGAGGTCACCATGAGAGCAGGGCATGCAAAGCCACAGAATTTGAGACATTTTTCTGTTTAATGATTAATGGAAATGAAGCGAATGACCATGATGATGATGATGCCATGGAGTTCAGTATCGGTCTGAGACTGCATGACAGGGCTGTATTCTACGCTTCTTGTCATAATGATATCCCGGCATCAACCAGGCCCGAGAACTACAGACACCTGCAGTGTTGGTCTTGAAATTAGAGCAACACTCTGAGAATCGCATCCGTTAAGCGGATGAAGCTCGACTGTGTGGTTTCAGACTTCCCATTGAGCCCATAGCCTCTCACTCTGGGTAGGAGTCGGTTCACGACCGAAAAAAACAACGCCTCTGATGGGATTCGAACCCAAGACCTGCCAGCCAGTAGTCAGCGAAGCTAACCACAACACCACGGCGGCTGGTATCCAAACACTTTTTTAAATATCAAAATTATTGCTTGTATGCTACCTTTTATATGTTATTTGGCCGCCTCTTTGACAACCATCTTAAAGTCAAATGGATACAATAGATATTTCAATATCAAACATGAATTTCCTAAACATAAGAAACTTATAAAGATACAAAAATATAATGTTATACACTATTTTGTCTGTAAGCCATCGAATGAATGGTTTGACTTCTTAAGCCCTATCCTAGACACCGAAACTATGATTTTACATGCTATATACAGTTACGTTACAGCCAATGGAATTATTTGGCTGCCATTTTGAAGTAATCACTGAAGGGTTATTTGGTTGCCAAACCTGGGATAGAATAACTTTAAACACATATAGAAATAGATTTATCAACCACAGAAACCCTTTTATAGACACCAACTTTTATATATGTATACATATGATTTTGAATGTTTTGAATATTAGATTTACTTAGATGCTATCATGGCCGCCATCTTGGTTTAAGAAGAGGTTAATAATCATTTTAATCAACATAAATAGAATATTTGACATTGTAAACACTATCCTAGACACCAGAACTATAATTTTATATGCGTTAGCTCTTAAAGTACAGCCAATGCAAGCATTTGGCCGCCATATTGTTACCCTTTTTTTAATTCTATAAATGGATTTATTGAATTCAGAAACGCTTTTATAGACATTAGCATTGCAATTACATAGACTGCATGATTGTTTCAGCTAAAGGAGGTATTTCTTCGCCATTTTAGCCGCCATTTTGATTTAAGAAATGGTCAAATATTGTTGTTAGCACCGGAAATGGATTGTTTGACACCAAAACCCTATCCTACATACCAGAATTATGTGTGCACGCCTTGAAGTTCATAACATATGGCCAATGGAAGAATTTGGCCGCCATCTTGGCCGCCATTTTGAATTCATCACCAGTGGGTCTCTTGGTCGCTATCTTGACATCCATCTTAATATGGTAAAATAGCTTTTTTGAGTCTAGAAATGGATTCATTGACTTCAGAAACCCTGTTATAGCTCGACCCCTCTGCCACCGGACTAAGAGAGAGAGAGAGGGAGGGAGAGGGAAACTTCAAACTTCAAATACTTTATTTTACAAGGATATGAATTCAGGCTGGATCTAGACTTCCATTCTGTCCTTGGTTTTAATCATGCAGTATGTAACTAATACTATAAACGAACATTAATAGAAACAAAAACGGTAGCAGAAACATAATGATATGGTAGGCAGAGCATCAACATCAGTAATAAGAACAAGCAACACAGAAAACCAACCGATGAAATAAACAAATAAATGAATGAAAAACACTACTTCCACCACAATTTACTTCTACTACCATTACCACAACATGAAAATCAGAATCTGGCCCAAAAGACGTCCGCAGGGAAAGAAAGTACCAAAGTTGCTCCACATCTCCCGACTGAATAGACCATCAGTCAGAGAAGAAATCGTTGAGAAGATAGAAGAGCAAGCAGAACACATTCAGATCACAAATGATGTGGAGAACACTTGGAAGACCTTCCGTGAAGCAGTCCACAAAACGACCTTTGAGACTTAGGGCCCCATCAAGCGCAAACACCAAGACTAGTTCGACGAAAATGATGAGGAAATTGCAAAGCAACTAGAAGAAAAATGCCAACCTTTCAGAGCCTGTTCCAGTGATTAATCTATACCAAAGAAAGATGCATTCAACAGTTTCAGAAGTATGTCCAAAGGAAACTGCGTAAAATGCACGATACATGGCTCAGCCAGAAAGCAGACGAGATTCAACGTTATGCAGACAGGAATGACAGGAAGAATTTTTGCAATTCCATCAAAGCGGTCTATCGCCCCCAACCATTCAGTTCTTCTCCTCTTCTCAGCGATGATGGAACAACACTGCTTACTGAGAAATCTCAAATCCTGGATAGATGGGCACAGCACTTTGAGACAGTATTAAACAGACCATCATTCATCAACGAAGATGCGATTAACAGACTGCCACAGGTTGACATAAACCAGGACATGGACCTTCCCTGTTAGAAGTAGAAAAAGCAATCAATCAACTGTCAAGTGGAAAGGCACCAGGGTCTGGTGCTTACCATCTGAAATCTACAAACTCGCTGGACCACAGCTACATGAGAAAATGACCGAGATGTACCAGACAATGTGGCAGCAAGGAATAGTCCCGCAGGACTTTAAAGGTGCTACCACTGTACACCTGTACAAGAGGAAGGGCAACACACAGGCGTGTGACAACCACAGGGGCATCTCACTGTTGATCATTGCTGGAAAAGTCCTTGCCCGAGTCCTGCTCAATCGACTCATCAAACACCTTGAACAAGACCTCTTGCCAGATAGCCAGTGTGGTTTTGGAAAGGAATGAGGAACAATAAACATGGTGTTTGACACACATCAGCTGCAGGAGAAGTGTCAAGAACAAAACGTCAACCTCTACACCACTTTCGTCGACCTCACAAAAGTATTTGATACAGTCAGTCGTGAAGGTCTGTGGAAGATAATGAGCAAGTTTGGCTGCCCACCAAAATTTATCCAGACGGTTCGCCAGTTCCATAATGGCATGCAAGCCCAAGTCCTCAATGATGGAGAGTCATATGCTCCATTTCCTGTCACCAATGGAGTGAAACAAGGCTGTGTGCTTGCTCCATCACTGTTCAGCGTGATATTCACCGCAATATTGACAGATGCCTTTCAAGAAGATGACCCTGGCATTGACATCAGGAACAGAATGGATGGGAAGCTGTTCAATCTGCGACGCCTCCAACTGTCCAGGTTGACAGGCTGAAAGAACTCCTGTTTGATGATGACTGTGCCCTCAGTGATGGAAATCAAGAAGACATACAGTGCTCCATGGACTTGTTTTCTGCTGCTTGTGACCACTTTGGTCTCACCATAAGCACCAAGAAAACTGAAGTGATGTACCAGCCTGCTCCAGGGAAAGACTATGAGGAACCCACAGTGACAGTGAATGGTAGGACACTGGCGGCAGTGGACAAGTTCACCTATCTGGGCAGCACACTATCTCGCAGTGTAAACATCGATGACGAAACAGATGCTAGAATCGCAAAGGCAAGCTCTGCCTTTGACATATTTCGTTCATCGGTTTGGGATCGTGAAGGAGTGAGCCTCTCAACCAAACTGAAGGTATACAGAGCCATTGTCCTCACCACTCTGCTGTACGCATGTGAAACATGGACTGTGTATCAAAGACATGGGAAGAGACTCAACCGCTTTCACATCAACTG
>JAGGCT020003449.1:0-13805 GCA_017654935.2 Phymorhynchus buccinoides
TTCACTGCCAACAAAAACTGCCACGTGCACAGTACACACCTACTACACGCATTCACTCAAAACGACCCCTTTCCCACAGAGCTGGAAGGAGGAGGGGGTGGGGGAAAGGGAAGGGTAAACGGCTTGGGGGTCTGGCATCACGTTCCATTCATAAACAGTCCCGTTAGCAGCTGGGTCAAGGGTAAATGACGTACTTTGATGGCGCGAATTGCGGGAAGTCCAAAGTACGATCCCGGAATACCGGTTTCTCGGATTGAACGGAGTTATTTCTTCCAGAACGGTTTTCCGTTCTCCAGGATTGAAAGGTATTAAGCCTTGAAACCGGAAAACCGGTCTGCAGGATTGAAAGAGATAGCAGTGCAGAGAGAGAGAGAGAGAGAGAGAGAGAGAGAGAGAGAGAGAGAGAGAGAGAGAGAGAGAGAGAGAGAGAGAGAGAGAGAGAGAGAGAGAGAGAGAGAGAGAGAGAGATAGAGAGAGAGAGAGAGAGACGTGAGAGAGAGAGAGAGAGAGTGTGTGTGCGTGTGTGTGCGCGCGATTGCGTGATACCAGAGCAGCAGTAACCTTATATCTTAACACGGGGCCGTTGGAAAAAGTCGTCCGTGTTTGAACACAGAAGGTAAGCTGCATCGAGCAAGGTCAGCGTTTGGATGGGCGACCAACGATGGTTCCAATCCCGTTTGGTGCGCGCCCTACCCCACATATTCATCAGTAATACTTAGAAGAAAGGAACAAACAAATTAAAGATCAACATTGACTCTGATTTAAAACAAAATTGAATGCAAAAGTACATTAAGAACTACAAAATTGTTACACATGCACGCACATGCAGGCGCGTACACACACACACACACACACACACACACACACACACACACACACACACACACACACACACACACACACACACACACACACACACAATCTTGCTCAAGCATGCAAGGACACACACGCACACCCGGCACGCATGTACCTTCCTTTGACATGGGCAGATGGCCTCATCATCATTTAAATGCTTTGAGTTGAGCTGAATAAGTTTTGAGTTGAGCGTGTGTGTATGCGCGTGTGTGTGTGTGTGTGTGTGTGTGTGTGAATATTCTGACAAATAGATATATGTTTGCATAGGTTAAACTACTGATGCGTGTACTGGTGAAAAAACCGGTTCGGAAAAACCTGTTCGAAGAGGAAAACCGGGATCTCCACTATGAACAAATTCTCGCCCAGCCCTCCAGATTAGTATCTGCCCCCTCTGCTATATGGTAGTCATAGTCGGAAACGAATGACTAGCATAATTATATAGGCCTACACATAGCAAGCATACCCCCAATTAAAATGATTCACGCGAATCAGTTGTAATAAAAATGATGTGATCGCAACGCGCTTTGTGATAACTGTATTACAATTCGCTACTTTATTTCAAAACGCGTTGTACACGAATTGTAATAAACTGATGTCATCGCAACGCGTTTTGTAATAAAATATCAACGCGTTTTGTAATAAAGTAGCGAATTGTAATACAATTATTACAAAATGCGTTGCGATCACATCATTTTTATTACAATTTGTTCATAGTGGAGATCCCTTGCCCAGGGTACATCCCCACTCTCTCGGCCAAAGGGATTTGAGGACAACTGGCATTGGGGAAGATCCCCATGTATATACTTATGGACACGCGTGCGCGTGCGCGCAGATTCACGCACACACGCAGCAGGCAGTGGCAAAAAGAAAATGAGATGTGGGGGTGGTGATAAATGAAAGTCAAGTCAAATCAAGTCAAAATGATCTTTATTGACAAATAAAGGAATAAGCTAAACAAAATTTTTTTTCATTCTGTCGTCATAAATAAACAAGAAACACAGCTGAAGCAAATAAGATAAACAACGAAATCTGGAGAAAAAATCAAGCCGCCATCAATAAATATGGGAATAATACACATATATCACACAAGCACAGTATAATAATTATATACAAAATATGGACAGATGTAGTAAAAAAGATGAGAAAAAACAACAACATCATACTGGCTGGGGTGTTATTTTCCCCTCCTCAAACTTTGAAAGATGTTTGCATACACTTATGCATGACGCACACACTGACGAACACATGTGCGATGCACTTCCGAACACCTGAAAACACCTCCCCACACGTCACTTGCCAAGCTCATATATGCATAAAATGACGTCTGAATATAATATTAGAGTGTATTACAATTCGCAACTTTATTACAAAACGCGTTGTACGCGAATTGTAATAAACTGATGTGATCGCAACGCGTTTTGTAATAATTTTATTACAATTCGCTACTTTATTACAAAACGCGTTGTGACAGGGCGTGACAGAATGGCTGGGTGATTCTGGCTGGTAGATTTCAAATCTACTCAGCTGTTTTTGTTGTTGAAATAAATGTGTGAGTGCTCAATTTATTTGGAAGAATGCGACACAAAAGGTAGGCAATAGGGATATAGAGTTTGCAGTCTGTGCTTATCGATATTCTAAAACCATGTTGTGGCTTTTTTCAGAGCGTTTTGGCATCCGAATAGAGCATGTCCCTTGTGAAGATTCTTTAAGTAAGCGAAGCAAGCGAGATAAAACAGAGGGGTCATTTTCAATTTGAGCAGCTCTGGGGCTCTTCTCTTTGCTAAAGATAGTGAGTCTTTCGTAAAGGCAAAGGTGCTCATTTTGTCATGTATATGTACCAAAGCGTTGAGTATTGTCGCTTTAACCAATTTGCTTATGATGTCCTCATCGTTAGAAACCACGCGTGTTTGTTGTTGTTTTCTTCCTGCGTAAGAAGATTTGAACATTCATGTTTATATCGTCTTTGAAATAATCATTCCAGAATCTTTTCCCTGTGTGACTCCATCCATTTGAACAGCTCATATTCTCTTGCCTTCTTCTTCTTTTCTACCAAAGTGTTGAACGTGTACATGAAAGGATTTATAGCTGAATTTAAAGGCATCACGAATATCGCCAGAGCAACAATCACTCCCCCGGAAACAGGAACACCACCTAAGGCTAACATTCCACACAGGCCAATGGGAAACCAGCACGTGAAGTCTGTCAGTGCGATGGTGATCAAGCGACGAGCTATCGTCATGTCTTTGGATGTTTGGGTAGTATTCGTTTTTAGAGCATTTTTCTGAATAGACCAATAAATAAATCCCTGGCCAATTGAAATCAATAAAAACAAAACGAAATTCAGAACAATCAGTATGCTGAAAGAATACATCTTCCCTTTGAAATCTTGCCTCGTTACTGGTAGAGGAATGCAGATACCAGTTTGGCTGTAAAACTCCCAGTGTGACGTGACTGGGAGCAAAGGCAGCAAAGCGAAAACAAAACCAAGCAGCCAAACCAACAGACAGGCCATCCTAGCTGATGTAGTGTCAAACCTCCAGGTGCTGAATGGAAAACACAGGACAACAAAACGATCCAAGGTGATGAGACAGATGATCAGAGCTGACACCTCGCTGGATAGTAACGACAGACACCCAGCCATTTTGCACATTGCACTATTTTTCCAGTCATCGTCATGATGGAGATATCGTCCTCTGAACCGTTCATCAGCCGCCCCAATCATGGCAATGTAGACCCCCATCAGAAAGTCAGCCATGGTCAGGCTGGTGACTAACACACCGAAGCCACTGGAAGACGCCATGCTCTTCACAAACAACCGAGCGCAGCAACAGAAGACGTTACCAGTCAGCGACAGGCAGGCCAGCAGCCACAGAAACACTCGGTACGTCCACGACTGCAGCAGATCTTTACAGGAAGAAATTTCATCTTCTGGGGAATCACAGTACGAAGCATCAAAATTGTAAGGAAGTATTTCCTCACAACACAGTTTGTAGTTTTGTGTTGAGACGAAACTCAGAGACACAAGGTCTTTGAAGATGTCAGGTGGAAACGTTTCCACTGGACTATCCTCCATGTGCAGTTCAGTCAACAGAGGTGTGAACTGAAAACCAGTTCCCATGATAGTATGGATAAAAGCAGAACTTAAATCTAGTTTTTCTAATTTGGGAAATTGCTTCAGAAACGCGGAATCAAAGACGCGTAGTGCCGTGTTTGAAAGATCTAGTGATGTTACTGCTAGTTTGGTACGTTTATGACTCACTGAAGTTATGGGGTTTTCAGACAAAGACAGTTGCACTAAATTGTCTAAATGAATAAAAGAAGTTAAATTCACATGCTGTAGCTTGTTTCCACTAAGGTCAAGAACCCTCAAATTGAACAGTTTTATTTCAGGAAGGGTTGTCAGGTCACATCTGGCAAGAACCAGATGTACGAGGTTGACGTTGGTCTCCACGTCCTGCAGTGTCATGCCAGAGCCTGTGGCGTCCAGAGATCGGATTTCAGGGAAGAGCTCTGCACAGAAACTCTGAGGACACAACAGAGAGTGGACCTGACAGAGGCAGGCCACAGGACAGGTCACGTTGCACCACAGTTCATCATCATGCAGCGGGCAGTGAGGCCAGCCATCACACATGTGGTCACTGTGCACGCAGATCGTTGACAATCTGCACCGATAAAACCCTGGACAGGTAATCTCTCCACAGCCCTGCTCATCCCCGTGATCTATACAGTCGTACATCCCATTGCACCGTGTGTACACTGGCAGACAGTCATTGTACTCACCATGGCAACGATAATGACTGTCGGGACAAGATTCGTTGGATTTCATTTTGTGGACAATGAAATATCTGACGCCATCAAAGTTTATTAGGGCTGGGGAAGGAAAACGTCTGTGAACCACTGAAGTTTGCTTTAGAAATACTGCACAATGGTTTTCATCCAATCCATCCAGACAGTGAGATAGCTGATCACATACTTTATCAAAGGATACACACCTGCCATTTGTGCAGGTGAAAGCTGTGCCACATGAATGTTTGTGGCAAAATGTTTCATCACTAGAGTCAAGGCAATCATCAAAGAAATCACACACTAAAGTATATGGTAGAGAACTGACATCATCATTACATATGAATGTGGGAGATATGGTTACATCATCGATAGAATCTGATGTCTTTGGATTCTCTTTGGTATCGGAGTAAGAACACAGAGATGTCTGATCTCGGTTACACATGGTGTATCTGTTGGCACCACATAACAGAAAGGTGTATGTCAGATGAGCACCATGGCACAAAGTCATATCATGTTGCCAGTTGACAAAAGGAAACCCCACAGTGCCATACACAATTTGCTTTTGGTAAAACGAGTTTTTAACTCCTTTGTTAGCCTCAGTTTCACAACATGGAAAACCAGAACTGCACTTAGACCTCGCTGTTGTCATCCCATCAAGGTGTACATCATAACATTGGGCTTGACTGACCTTGCTTGAGCCCATCCTATTTGTGGCATGCTCAAAGGTATGGTAGAAGACAGTTTTCAAACGATGAATGCTTTGCCTATACATATTAGGCAATGACAAATCATTCGAGCGAATACCTATCGCAAGGCCTTTCATATCCCATAAGATTTTTGTCTTCCTGACAATCTCGCTGTAAGGATCATAATGACATGAAGGAAAATTCGAGGTGCCCAAGGATAGATGTTCACACGTTTTATCATCTAGTTGGTGTTTGTAAGGAACCCAAATGATCGTGTAACAATGGTCACACAATGCTATCATTCCCTGGCATTCCTCACTGCTGAAGGGACAGTGCTCTGTTTCATCTCTCCCATCTTCACACTCTGTCTTCAGGGTGCAGTCCACGTGGTGCTGGAAGATGGGATAGTTCTCCACAGAACAGTTCAACAGACCGCTGGACAGTTTCTTGGGAGCTCTACTTTCGGGGAAAAACGAGAAGAACAGTTGAAAGCATGCACGAGTTGTGCAAGTTAAACTCCAAAAAGTCACGGTTAGCTCCGTGACGTGTAAAGTAACAAACGTAGTGTGGAAATTAGGATTGAAACGATATATTTGCCCACTTGAACCTGTGAGTTCGATGGTTAACCATTTCCCAAGCGGGGCATACTTTTTTAGACTGAATACAAGTGTGGGACTAAGTAGATCGGGTACGTTGAATTCCAGTGAACGCATAAATTTGTCTTTGTCACTTTCATTTGCACTCACAGTGATGTACCACGATGTATTCGAAGACATGACTAGCACGAGACCTCCGGACGCTTTGTGAATTTATATATATATATTTTTTTTTTAAATGTAGAAATCTATAAAGCAAATGAGTAATGTACTGTATTGTTAAGCCAGTCTACAAGAAGCAAGCTTTTTCGTTTTTATTTTGCCGACATGAGAATGCTATTGCTGCAGTTGGTAAAGGGACTGATCTTCTTCTTCTGTGTTCCCAGGCCGTATGGCCATAATGGGCAAGGTACGTATGTGTCCGGTTTTCAGATTCCTCTGGCCTCCGCTCTGCGAACAGCCTACGCATTCTGATTTCGGAGGAGCTCAAAGAAGAAGCATTATTTGGAAGATTTCTTTTTACCTTTAAACGACGGGTCGGACAATAGTGCGGACGGTTGTGCTATTCCCTGGGGACGGGTCCGCACTATTTGCCGACGGGAATTCCCGAACTTGTACACGGGTCCGCTATATTGTCCGACACATCTTTTAAAAAAATCCCCGTCTTTTCCATGATCGCTCTAGGAAAAACTATTACCATAGTAGCACTAACGGACATGTTAACTTTGTACTCGGCCACAGTGTGAATACTAGCGGTTGGTCTACGTGCAAGAATGCGCGCTGTAATAGGAGAACCATTATCAGATTCCTAGGGCGCTGAGAGCCAGAGACATTCCAGACACAGGAAGTGGGTATCCTTTGTACATAAAACTAAGTAAATGAAGTGAATGTGTACTGTGGAGCACATTTTTAGATGGGGCGGATTATGCTGTATATAATGGGGGGTTTCCAGCGGATTTCAAAGCACATTACAATTACGAACATTTTGGTCATTGATGAACGATATTGTAAGTGGTGTGTGTGTATGTGTGTGTGTGTGTGTGTGTGTGTGTGTGTGTGTGTGTGTGTGTGTGTGTGTGTGTGTGTGTGTGTGTGTGTGTGTGTGTGTGTGTGTGTGTGTGTGTTTGTGTGTGTGTGTGTGTGTGTGTGTGTGTGTAATGCTCTCCTTTCTGGCCTATCAGTCTCTTCTCTATCTAGTCTCCAGCGTATTCAAAACACAGCTGCTCGTCTTGTCCTTAGGAAGAAAAAGTTCGATCATGTTAGCCCTCTTCTGCGTTCTTTGCACTGGCTTCCTGTCGCAGTCAGAATTGAGTATAAATTAAACACACTTTGCTATAAATCTATTCATAAAGCTGCTCCATCTTACCTCTGTGACAATATTTCCATCTATGCGCCAGCTCGCACTTTACGCTCAGTTTCTGACCCTCTTTCTCTCCAGATCCCTAGGTATAAGCTTTCAACTGTTGGTCGGCGCTCTTTTGCTGTCTCAGGACCGACCTCCTGGAACAAACTTCCTCTCTCCCTCCGTCAGCGACCGACTCTCTCTGCTTTCAAAGCTAACCTCAAAACCCACCTGTTCCCCCGTCATTAAAGCTCCTCTCTCTTTATCTTCTCTCTCTTGCCATTAGGTCTGTTTCTGCTATATTCCATTTATGTTATCTGTGTGTGTTCGCGTTGTATTGCGTTTGTGTTTGAATGCGCTTTGATTGCTAACGTGTGTGTGCGCTTTGATTTGATTTCTATCAAGATTCAGCGCCGTATAAATACTGTATGTTGTTGTTGTTGTTGTTGTGTGTGTGTGTGTGTGTGTGTGTGTGTGTGTGTGTGTGTGTGTGTGCGTGTGTGTGTGTGTGTGTGTGTGTGTGTGTGTGTGTGTGTGTGTGTGTGTGTGTGTGTGTGTGTGTGTGAGAGAGAGAGAGAGAGAGAGAGAGAGAGAGAGAGAGAGAGAGAGAGAGAGAGAGAGATTGTGGGCCGGGCGGATAGGGAGGGGGTCTTGGGGGGGGGTTCCATGCGACCAGGAAACCCCCTATGATCCGTTCCTGTTATAGGATGATGCGAAAAGGTATAAATAATGATAGAGAAGACAAAAAAAATAAGCATCAACATTTTTTGCCCGTTTTACCTTTTGTTTGGTGTTATAAAAACGGAACATTATTAGTTTTTACTCTGTTACCCTTGTTACTTTCAGAGATAAGCACGGCCAGACAGTACCAGGTATTGATTTATTTGTACCATAACCGTTCAGCTCGGTGTTTGCTCTTTCTGATGATGCCAAACACTGTATTGTTAGCATTTGTTTAGCTATCGAAAAAACAACCAGAAATGTGCTGAAATCTGCCGTCTACGGGGAACAGGCGGCAGCTGTGGGTGCCCGTCGGAGGGGAAGTGTTTCTCTGGCACAGCTACGAGGCAGGAGAATGGGCCGATAAGTCAGAAAGATAGAAGATGATAGAAAACAAAGGGAAAAGGCAGAGTCCAGGAGAGTGACAAAATAGAGGAAGTTGCAAGCACAGAATTTCCAGAAGGTGGGGGAACTATTTTTAAGAAAGACCCCCCGGTATCCCCACGGGGAGAATCTCGAATGTTTATTGAGGATAACTGAATAAGCACAAAATAAGGCTTTTTTCATCAGGTCCTCAGAGAGAGAGAGACTCGTGGAGGGGGCGGGGTCGTCCAGCTCCCCGTATAGAGGCACGAGACATCCACCCACTGCCCCAAAAGGGACTAATCAAAATAGTATTCGCTGATTTATCCAGATGAAATAAATATTGGTGAAACATTCCCCATTATAATGTAACTATCATCCAAGCCATAAATTGGATATGGCAATAATACATTTTTTTCAGTTAAACAGATAAGCCTACATTTATTCTAAGGGATGGGTTTTGTTGTTGTTTTTACGCGAATAAAATAATGTAAATTCAAGCTTTGGAATTAACCATGGAAGCAGGCCCAGTTAAAATAAACTCTCCCGGAAAATTCTGCCTTTATTTGGTATTTTTTATATCCGTGTTCATATTTAAAGATCACAAGCCTAGTGTTGGACGCGTTCACACACACACACACGCACACACACGAGCGCATACACACTCGCGCGCACGCGCACACACATACACATACTCACACACACTCTCTCTCTTTCTCTCTGGGTTTTTTTGTTTTGTTTTTTAATTTTTCTACTTGCTCTGACAATAGCCAGTTACTCGCGAATGACGCTTTTCCGTCTCCGTGTGTTGTGAGTGACGCTCTCATTGGCTTCCTCCGTCGGGAAGAAACAGTAGTGACCCAGTGTGAAATTGTTGCGCTAAACACGCCCCTTCCCCTTTATTTCTTTTCTCCCCCCCCCCCCCCCCCCCTACATCTGTTCATCGAATCTAGCGTAGCTGTGGAGATTCACCAGTATAGTGAATTAGTGATCTCCTACAATAATAACGCTTGGCAACGTGTCTAGTCATTTTGGGGATACACTTTGTGACGCTATCAGTTTTGCATCAGGATTGCCCTACTTCCTGCTGCAGCCAAGTGAATCGAGTGTTTGATCCGAGTGAAGAAAGTGAAATAAACAATCTACCCTCTTCTTGGACTCATTAACTCACCCCCCAGCCACCCTTCTACTACCGTTACTATTATTTTCACTTTTATTGTGCGTTTCTTCTGCGCGCTGTGGCGACTGAACTTTGCTGCGCAGTCTTAGCCTAGTGTGTGTGCGTTAGGTGTACCGAAGACTTAGAGAGTGTGGTGTGTCTGTCTAAAGTAGCCGTACTTGGCGCTTTGATTTGAACTCTTGAGTGACGCTTCCCTTCCCGCTTCTGGTTCTAATCTTATAATAAAGCCTTCAGACTCGTAAGGATAGGCCTAGTGTAAACGTGTGGTGTGTGCAGGACTAGGCCTACTATACACTTGTCTAATTACGGATAGTCTTGCATTCTTATATTCTTTCTCTTCGTTGTCTTGATTCGGGGGTAATCCTGTATTCTTGTGGGGGTTTTCTTTCTTTTGTAATCCTCACTTTTATGCAGATAATTCTTGTTTTGTGTCCTAATACAGATTATCTTGTATTTTTTATTTCATTTTTTATTATTGTTTCTATAATATTCTCGTATTCTTTGACAATGTATGATAAAACTAGTGGAACTCGTATTGCCCATGTCAATGTGTATCATTTGTATAATAAGTTACCAGACATATGTATGCTTCTGAATGATACCCCACCTATCCACATATTAGGCCTCAGCGAAACTCGCCTTAATACCTATATACCAGACAATATGCTCACAATCCCCAACTACAACATTATCCGTCGTGACGCCTCTAAACCGGGCGAAACTGGCCTTGCTGTCTACAGTCATGACAGTATTTATCCCTTTGCACAAAGAAGATTGGACTTAGAAACCGCTAATATAGAGTGCATTTGGCTAGAAGTAATATATTCTAAATCATCACCTTTATTACTCGGTTGCGTATACAGAAACCCTGCTTCTACATATGATTGGCTGGATGACTTCATGTATATGATGGATAATGTCAAAGTAGACAATCGTAATATACTGCTATTGGGTGATTTCAATTATGACTTATTTAAGCCTCAAACTTCATGGCGATCAACTACTACCCTATTTGGCCTCCAGCAACTTGTCTCTACGGCTACCAGAGTTACTCCCACTTCCGCAACACTACTTGACCACGTATACACCAACAACACTTCCCTAGTCACTGATGTTAATGTTCTAGATACCATATGTATCAGTGACCACTCCCCTGTTACATGCACATGGATGTACAGACCTCCTAAGACTCAAACCAAAGGACACACTACTATTCACTACAGATCATTTAAACACTTTGATAAACCTGCATTTGTTCACGATTTAAGCATGGCACACTTCAATAATGTACTTCATTGTTCATGTCCTATTCAAGCTCTAGATGTATTTTATTCTACATTCCTATCCGTAATAGAGAAACACGCACCTCTTAGAAGCAAAAGAGTAAAACGTTCTACTCTTCCTGGATGGCTAACTCCCCAAATAGCAGAAGGAAGGAAAAAACGAATTCAACTGAAATACAAAGACAAATTACTGAAGAAAGAAAACATTGATTCACTACCTGATGATGTTAAAGCTACTGGAGCGTGAAAACGCTGCATCAGAGTTTAAAAAACTAAGAAACAAAGTCAATGATCTCATTCGTGACTCCAGGAAACAACACTTCAACAAAATGGTATCTGCAAATAAGGACACATCTACTTTATGGCGAGCCATAAACACTATCACACATAAGTCTAATCGCCAGCAGAGTAATAACTTTAACTGGTTGCCAGATGCATTCAATAACTACTTTATAAATTTAGCAGAGTCTGTAAGTCCAACAGATACATCACAACCTGCAAAAGTCTATACACCACCACCTTCTTTTCAAACCTTCTGTAATACTAACGCTAAACCTGGCAGTTCATTTAAAATACCTTCACTAGCTGTTCATGAAGTTGGCTCTCTTATTTCAAATCTAAAAAATACTAAATCAATGGGACCTGATAACATAAGTAGTTCTCTCTTAAAACTTTCACTTCCCTACATAATAGAACCTCTTACCTTCATATACAACGCATGTTTAGACCAGAATATTGTTCCACCTGATCTTAAATCAGCAAAAGTTATACCATTGCCTAAAAGTAAAGATATTTCTGACTTGAATAATTTTAGGCCAATCTCTCTTCTTTCAGTTCTGTCTAAACCACTAGAAAAACATATTCATAAACATCTAATGCAATATTTAGAAGATAATAATTTGTTTCACCCCTTACAATCTGGCTTTCGACATCACCATTCCTGTCAAACTGCCCTAGTCCACCTATGTGACACATGGCTTTCAGCAATCAACCAAGGCAAAATGACAGGCTCTGTATTCCTAGACTTTAAGAAAGCGTTTGATTTTGTGAATCATGAAATACTACTTAAAAAACTGGCGCTATATTTACGAGACGAAAACACGATCTCTTTCTTTGCATCTTATCTTACTAATAGAACACAGTTTGTTTTTAGTAATGGCACAAACTCGTGCACTGAGATCATAAAGGCTGGTGTACCCCAAGGATCAGTCTTAGGGCCTCTTCTATTCTGCCTATTCATTAATGATCTACCTTTATCAATATCGGCTGACTCTGTCTCGTGTGATCTTTTTGCTGATGACACCTCTCTCCATTCTAGTGCATCAAACCTGTCTTCGATTCAAACCTCTCTTCAGTCAGCTTTGCATGATGTTTCTGATTGGTGTTACCAAAACCTTATGGTCCTCAATCCTAAAAAACCCCAAAAAGCATGTTAATTACCTCAAGACAAAAACATCAAATAGAACCTCTAATTTTAAATGTTCATATTAATGACAATGCCATAGACCAAGTACGCGAGCACCGAGTCCTAGGAGTGATAATAGATGACGAACTAAAATGGCAACTCCATATTGAAAAGATGACACATAAACTTGCTCGCAGCTTATTCCTACTAAAAAAACTTACACCCTTCATAGATATAGACGCACGCACGATGTTTTTTCATGCCCACTGTCTCTCCCACATTAATTACGCATCTGTAGTCTGGGACTCTGCTGCTAATTGTCACCTATTAAAACTCAATTCTATGCACAAAAGGGGAGCTAAAATAATCCTTCCTGATCCTGAACTCAGTACAGCAGAAAAACAAGCCCAGTTAAACATACTTCCACTGCAATCACAGCTTAGCTATAATAAAGCCATTCTCATGTACAAAGTACACTATGACTTAGCTCCACAATACCTGAAAAATCTACTTACACAAGCCTCACATCGCTATGGTTCAAGTAACTATATTCTACCACACACAAGAATAGATAAATTCAAGTCAAGTTTTACTTTCTCGGGTTCCTTCATATGGAATTCCCTTCAGTCCGACATTAGATTATGCTCCTCTATCTCAACCTTCAAAACGAGTCTCCGAGAGACACTTACATTCGACCCTCCATTTTTCTTCTTTTTTTTCTTTCTCTTCATATATCCCGATACGCTATATTGCTAATTACGATGTCATGTATTCACATCACTCTGTTTGTTTACTATTCTCCAACAATGTGCTAAAATCAATGTTTAAATTGTCCGCACTTTACTGCTAATTGCTACCGGTTTCATACCATAGGCTGCATTAGTTTGCCCTGTTCTAAAATGTATAGTTCTTTTATACGTGCTTCGACATATATCTGTGCGTATGTGCATGTATTCTTGCGTGTGCCGCGCGTACGTGCAGGTGTGTGCGTGTATGGTTACACGCATGTATGCCCGCACAAGTATTAACAATTATACCTGTGCGTACGTAATTCTATAAATTCGTATTTCAACCTGTCTGTATCACAATACCTGCTTTGCTACCTTTATGTTCAATTATGTATGTGTAATTTTATGCCTTGCCATGTTTGTATTCTATGTTCGTATATGTACAAAGGTGCTACCTTTATGTTCAAATCTGTATATGTAATATCATGCCTTGCCATGTTTGTATTCTATGTTCGTGTATGTACCAAGGACAGATTGGAAGACTAGGCGTTGCCTAAAATCTTTATCCTTGCAAAAAAATAAAGTTCAAGTTTTCAAGTTTTCAAGTTTCTCAAGTTTCTCTCTCTCTCTCTCTCTCTCTCTCTCTCTCTCTCTCTCTCTCTCTCTCTCTCTCTCTCTCTCTCTCTCTCTCCTCTCTCTCTCTCTCTCTCTCTCTCACACACACACACACCACACACACACACACACACACGTGCGTGTGAATGCGTGTGCATACTTTTCATTCATGAAACCATAGCCCCTAGAAAACCTCCATTCACACATCTACGTAATTGATCCTCATGCAGGCTCATAAATCTTTGA
>JAGGCT020003450.1:0-13802 GCA_017654935.2 Phymorhynchus buccinoides
CGTTTATATCAAAGTGACTGCGCATGCATTCTTATTAATTTCTCTGGAAAAAATGGCGGACTCCAGCAGCAGTAGCGATTCGGGAGATGTTTCAAACGAAAAAAAACGAGCCCAAACCAGAAAACGAAACTCATCTGCCTGCGGCACAAGTTTTCAAAATAGATTGTCAACACGGAGGAGTCAGGCCTAGCATCGTCAGAATAACTCGGACTCGGTGAGAACTATGCTCACTCAAGTCACTGCAACCTCTAGCATGCAGGACTTCCTCTTTGTGAAATCATGGCGGTAGAGACATTGCCAGTACAACATGTGTCAATCGCAGCGAAACATAGAAGCAGTACATTTCATGGCTCAGGCAAGAGAACAAATCCGATTGCCGTCGTTTGTGGATGCTACTACGAAAATCTGCCCATGCTACTAGAAAATTGATGGCTGGGCTAGCTGATTGGCGGAAATCTCCAGTAGCCTATAGCGCAGTGACCTCGGCCCTCCCGACACATCAGCTGAGCCCAGCATTTTGTCTTTTTCAAAACACACTAGAATGAACAGACCATAAATAAGCTCATGGCTGGCTTTATTGTACATATAAAAAACAACTAACAAAGCGCGGCTCGCACACAATTCATCATTCTTCCATCTTCACATTCACTATAAATTTCCACTGCACCAGTCTTCTGACAAACAGTGTAGCCATGGAAAAACTAGGTCACGGTGTTCAAAACGTTCACGCTATTCTTCAGCACAGATAGGAAATTATTTTGTACACCACTGCCAATTCTTTTCTTTATATATAACAGTGGAACCTCCTTTATAAGGCCTCCCATTATAAGACTCCATCTCATTATAAGACCTACTTCTCTGAGACATTTTCCCTCTTTGTAAATATTAAAATACCCTCCCCCCCCCCCCCTCACCCCCCACCCACCCCCCCCCCACCCCAAACCCACACCTATAAGACTTCAAAAAAACAATCCAAAAAGTGCTGGGTTTATAAGGGATGTTCCACTGTCACCATCAAACACAAGTAAACAGATGACTGCCCAAGCATGAGTTGCTTCATTTTTCTTCTTCGTCTGCCCGCTACACCACTGGGTCACCATGTCCCAACAAAGAAATACAATCAACTATTTGATCTACAACGTCTGAAACAGAAACACACAACACACCACTGGGTCACCATGTCCCAACAAAGAAATACAATCAACTATTTGATCTACAATGTCTGAAACAGAAACACACAACACACCACTGGGTCACCATGTCCCAACAAAGAAATACAATCAACTATTTGATCTACAATGTCTGAAACAGAAACACACAACACACCACTGGGTCACCATGTCCGAACTAAGAAAATAATACAATCAACTATTTGATCTACAATGTCTGAAACAGAAACACACAACACACCACTGGGTCACCATGTCCCAACAAAGAAATACAATCAACTATTTGATCTACAATGTCTGAAACAGAAACACACAACACACCACTGGGTCACCATGTCCCAACAAAGAAATACAATCAACTATTTGATCTACAATGTCTGAAACAGAAACACACAACACACCACTGGGTCACCATGTCCCAACAAAGAAATACAATCAACTATTTGATCTACAATGTCTGAAACAGAAACACACAACACACCACTGGGTCACCATGTCCCAACAAAGAAATACAATCAACTATTTGATCTACAATGTCTGAAACAGAAACACACAACACACCACTGGGTCACCATGTCCCAACAAAGAAATACAATCAACTATTTGATCTACAATGTCTGAAACAGAAACACACAACACACCACTGGGTCACCATGTCCCAACAAAGAAATACAATCAACTATTTGATCTACAATGTCTGAAACAGAAACACACAACACACCACTGGGTCACCATGTCCCAACAAAGAAATACAATCAACTATTTGATCTACAATGTCTGAAACAGAAACACACAACACACCACTGGGTCACCATGTCCCAACAAAGAAATACAATCAACTATTTGATCTACAACGTCTGAAACAGAAACACACAACACACCACTGGGTCACCATGTCCCAACAAAGAAATACAATCAACTATTTGATCTACAATGTCTCCCAACAAAGAAATACAATCAACTATTTGAAACAGAAACACACAACACACCACTGGGTCACCATGTCCCAACAAAGAAATACAATCAACTATTTGATCTACAATGTCTGAAACAGAAACACACAACACACCACTGGGTCACCATGTCCCAACAAAGAAATACAATCAACTATTTGATCTACAATGTCTGAAACAGAAACACACAACACACCACTGGGTCACCATGTCTGAAACAAAGAAATACAATCAACTATTTGATCTACAATGTCTGAAACAGAAAACACACAACACACCACTGGGTCACCATGTCCCAACAAAGAAATACAATCAACTATTTGATCTACAATGTCTGAAACAGAAACACACAACACACCACTGGGTCACCATGTCCCAACAAAGAAATACAATCAACTATTTGATCTTGTCTGAAACAGAAACACACAACACACCACTGGGTCACCATGTCCCAACAAAGAAATACAATCAACTATTTGATCTACAATGTCAACAATGTCTGAAACAGAAACACACAACACACCACTGGGTCACCATGTCCCAACAAAGAAATACAATCAACTATTTGATCTACAATGTCTGAAACAGAAACACACAACACACCACTGGGTCACCATGTCCCAACAAAGAAATACAATCAACTATTTGATCTACAAAGTCTGAAACAGAAAAACACAACACACCACTGGGTCACCATGTCCCAACAAAGAAATACAATCAACTATTTGATCTACAATGTCTGAAACAGAAACACACAACACACCACTGGGTCACCATGTCCCAACAAAGAAATACAATCAACTATTTGATCTACAATGTCTGAAACAGAAACACACAACACACCACTGGGTCACCATGTCCCAACAAAGAAATACAATCAACTATTTGATCTACAATGTCTGAAACAGAAACACACAACACACCACTGGGTCACCATGTCCCAACAAAGAAATACAATCAACTATTTGATCTACAATGTCTGAAACAGAAACACACAACACACCACTGGGTCACCATGTCCCAACAAAGAAATACAATCAACTATTTGATCTACAATGTCTGAAACAGAAACACACAACACACCACTGGGTCACCATGTCCCAACAAAGAAATACAATCAACTATTTGATCTACAATGTCTGAAACAGAAACACACAACACACCACTGGGTCACCATGTCCCAACAAAGAAATACAATCAACTATTTGATCTACAATGTCTGAAACAGAAACACACAACACACCACTGGGTCACCATGTCCCAACAAAGAAATACAATCAACTATTTGATCTACAATGTCTGAAACAGAAACACACAACACACCACTGGGTCACCATGTCCCAACAAAGAAATACAATCAACTATTTGATCTACAATGTCTGAAACAGAAACACACAACACACCACTGGGTCACCATGTCCCAACAAAGAAATACAATCAACTATTTGATCTACAATGTCTGAAACAGAAACACACAACACACCACTGGGTCACCATGTCCCAACAAAGAAATACAATCAACTATTTGATCTACAATGTCTGAAACAGAAACAGAAACACACAACACACCACTGGGTCACCATGTCCCAACAAAGAAATACAATCAACTATTTGATCTACAATGTCTGAAACAGAAACACACAACACACCACTGGGTCACCATGTCCCAACAAAGAAATACAATCAACTATTTGATCTACAATGTCTGAAACAGAAACACACAACACACCACTGGGTCACCATGTCCCAACAAAGAAATACAATCAACTATTTGATCTACAATGTCTGAAACAGAAACACACAACACACCACTGGGTCACCATGTCCCAACAAAGAAATACAATCAACTATTTGATCTACAATGTCTGAAACAGAAACACACAACACACCACTGGGTCACCATGTCCCAACAAAGAAATACAATCAACTATTTGATCTACAATGTCTGAAACAGAAACACACAACACACCACTGGGTCACCATGTCCCAACAAAGAAATACAATCAACTATTTGATCTACAATGTCTGAAACAGAAACACACAACACACCACTGGGTCACCATGTCCCAACAAAGAAATACAATCAACTATTTGATCTACAATGTCTGAAACAGAAACACACAACACACCACTGGGTCACCATGTCCCAACAAAGAAATACAATCAACTATTTGATCTACAATGTCTGAAACAGAAACACACAACACACCACTGGGTCACCATGTCCCAACAAAGAAATACAATCAACTATTTGATCTACAATGTCTGAAACAGAAACACACAACACACCACTGGGTCACCATGTCCCAACAAAGAAATACAATCAACTATTTGATCTACAATGTCTGAAACAGAAACACACAACACACCACTGGGTCACCATGTCCCAACAAAGAAATACAATCAACTATTTGATCTACAATGTCTGAAACAGAAACACACAACACACCACTGGGTCACCATGTCCCAACAAAGAAATACAATCAACTATTTGATCTACAATGTCTGAAACAGAAACACACAACACACCACTGGGTCACCATGTCCCAACAAAGAAATACAATCAACTATTTGATCTACAATGTCTGAAACAGAAACACACAACACACCACTGGGTCACCATGTCCCAACAAAGAAATACAATCAACTATTTGATCTACAACGTCTGAAACAGAAACACACAACACACCACTGGGTCACCATGTCCCAACAAAGAAATACAATCAACTATTTGATCTACAATGTCTGAAACAGAAACACACAACACACCACTGGGTCACCATGTCCCAACAAAGAAATACAATCAACTATTTGATCTACAATGTCTGAAACAGAAACACACAACACACCACTGGGTCACCATGTCCCAACAAAGAAATACAATCAACTATTTGATCTACAATGGGTCTGAAACAGAAACACAACAACACACCACTGGGTCACCATGTCCCAACAAAGAAATACAATCAACTATTTGATCTACAATGTCTGAAACAGAAACACACAACACACCACTGGGTCACCATGTCCCAACAAAGAAATACAATCAACTATTTGATCTACAATGTCTGAAACAGAAACACACAACACACCACTGGGTCACCATGTCCCAACAAAGAAATACAATCAACTATTTGATCTACAATGTCTGAAACAGAAACACACAACACACCACTGGGTCACCATGTCCCAACAAAGAAATACAATCAACTATTTGATCTACAATGTCTGAAACAGAAACACACAACACACCACTGGGTCACCATGTCCCAACAAAGAAATACAATCAACTATTTGATCTACAATGTCTGAAACAGAAACACACAACACACCACTGGGTCACCATGTCCCAACAAAGAAATACAATCAACTATTTGATCTACAATGTCTGAAACAGAAACACACAACACACCACTGGGTCACCATGTCCCAACAAAGAAATACAATCAACTATTTGATCTACAATGTCTGAAACAGAAACACACAACACACCACTGGGTCACCATGTCCCAACAAAGAAATACAATCAACTATTTGATCTACAATGTCTGAAACAGAAAACAGAAACAACACACCACTGGGTCACCATGTCCCAACAAAGAAATACAATCAACTATTTGATCTACAATGTCTGAAACAGAAACACACAACACACCACTGGGTCACCATGTCCCAACAAAGAAATACAATCAACTATTTGATCTACAATGTCTGAAACAGAAACACACAACACACCACTGGGTCACCATGTCCCAACAAAGAAATACAATCAACTATTTGATCTACAATGTCTGAAACAGAAACACACAACACACCACTGGGTCACCATGTCCCAACAAAGAAATACAATCAACTATTTGATCTACAATGTCTGAAACAGAAACACACAACACACCACTGGGTCACCATGTCCCAACAAAGAAATACAATCAACTATTTGATCTACAATGTCTGAAACAGAAACACACAACACACCACTGGGTCACCATGTCCCAACAAAGAAATACAATCAACTATTTGATCTACAATGTCTGAAACAGAAACACACAACACACCACTGGGTCACCATGTCCCAACAAAGAAATACAATCAACTATTTGATCTACAACGTCTGAAACAGAAACACACAACACACCACTGGGTCACCATGTCCCAACAAAGAAATACAATCAACTATTTGATCTACAATGTCTGAAACAGAAACACACAACACACCACTGGGTCACCATGTCCCAACAAAGAAATACAATCAACTATTTGATCTACAATGTCTGAAACAGAAACACACAACACACCACTGGGTCACCATGTCCCAACAAAGAAATACAATCAACTATTTGATCTACAATGTCTGAAACAGAAACAACACAACACACCACTGGGTCACCATGTCCCAACAAAGAAATACAATCAACTATTTGATCTACAATGTCTGAAACAGAAACACACAACACACCACTGGGTCACCATGTCCCAACAAAGAAATACAATCAACTATTTGATCTACAATGTCTGAAACAGAAACACACAACACACCACTGGGTCACCATGTCCCAACAAAGAAATACAATCAACTATTTGATCTACAATGTGTCTGAAACAGAAACACACAACACACCACTGGGTCACCATGTCCCAACAAAGAAATACAATCAATTTGATATTTGATCTACAATGTCTGAAACAGAAACACACAACACACCACTGGGTCACCATGTCCCAACAAAGAAATACAATCAACTATTTGATCTACAATGTCTGAAACAGAAACACACAACACACCACTGGGTCACCATGTCCCAACAAAGAAATACAATCAACTATTTGATCTACAATGTCTGAAACAGAAACACACAACACACCACTGGGTCACCATGTCCCAACAAAGAAATACAATCAACTATTCTGAAACAGAAACACACAACACACCACTGATCTATTTGATACAACGTCTGAAACAGAAACACACAACACACCACTGGGTCACCATGTCCCAACAAAGAAATACAATCAACTATTTGATCTACAATGTCTGAAACAGAAACACACAACACACCACTGGGTCACCATGTCCCAACAAAGAAATACAATCAACTATTTGATCTACAATGTCTGAAACAGAAACACACAACACACCACTGGGTCACCATGTCCCAACAAAGAAATACAATCAACTATTTGATCTACAATGTCTGAAACAGAAACACACAACACACCACTGGGTCACCATGTCCCAACAAAGAAATACAATCAACTATTTGATCTACAATGTCTGAAACAGAAACACACAACACACCACTGGGTCACCATGTCCCAACAAAGAAATACAATCAACTATTTGATCTACAATGTCTGAAACAGAAACACACAACACACCACTGGGTCACCATGTCCCAACAAAGAAATACAATCAACTATTTGATCTACAATGTCTGAAACAGAAACACACAACACACCACTGGGTCACCATGTCCCAACAAAGAAATACAATCAACTATTTGATCTACAATGTCTGAAACAGAAACACACAACACACCACTGGGTCACCATGTCCCAACAAAGAAATACAATCAACTATTTGATCTACAATGTCTGAAACAGAAACACACAACACACCACTGGGTCACCATGTCCCAACAAAGAAATACAATCAACTATTTGATCTACAATGTCTGAAACAGAAACACACAACACACCACTGGGTCACCATGTCCCAACAAAGAAATACAATCAACTATTTGATCTACAATGTCTGAAACAGAAACACACAACACACCACTGGGTCACCATGTCCCAACAAAGAAATACAATCAACTATTTGATCTACAATGTCTACACACAACACACCACTGGGTCACCATGTCCCAACAAAGAAATACAATCAACTATTTGATCTACAATGTCTGAAACAGAAACACACAACACACCACTGGGTCACCATGTCCCAACAAAGAAATACAATCAACTATTTGATCTACAATGTCTGAAACAGAAACACACAACACACCACTGGGTCACCATGTCCCAACAAAGAAATACAATCAACTATTTGATCTACAATGTCTGAAACAGAAACACACAACACACCACTGGGTCACCATGTCCCAACAAAGAAATACAATCAACTATTTGATCTACAATGTCTGAAACAGAAAAACACACAACACACCACTGGGTCACCATGTCCCAACAAAGAAATACAATCAACTATTTGATCTACAATGTCTGAAACAGAAACACACAACACACCACTGGGTCACCATGTCCCAACAAAGAAATACAATCAACTATTTGATCTACAATGTCTGAAACAGAAACACACAACACACCACTGGGTCACCATGTCCCAACAAAGAAATACAATCAACTATTTGATCTACAATGTCTGAAACAGAAACACACAACACACCACTGGGTCACCATGTCCCAACAAAGAAATACAATCAACTATTTGATCTACAATGTCTGAAACAGAAACACACAACACACCACTGGGTCACCATGTCCCAACAAAGAAATACAATCAACTATTTGATCTACAATGTCTGAAACAGAAACACACAACACACCACTGGGTCACCATGTCCCAACAAAGAAATACAATCAACATCTATTTGATCGACAATGTCTGAAACAGAAACACACACCACCATCACCATGTCCGAAACTATTTGATCTACAATGTCTGAAACAGAAACACACAACACACCACTGGGTCACCATGTCCCAACAAAGAAATACAATCAACTATTTGATCTACAATGTCTGAAACAGAAACACACAACACACCACTGGGTCACCATGTCCCAACAAAGAAATACAATCAACTATTTGATCTACAATGTCTGAAACAGAAACACACAACACACCACTGGGTCACCATGTCCCAACAAAGAAATACAATCAACTATTTGATCTACAATGTCTGAAACAGAAACACACAACACACCACTGGGTCACCATGTCCCAACAAAGAAATACAATCAACTATTTGATCTACAATGTCTGAAACAGAAACACACAACACACCACTGGGTCACCATGTCCCAACAAAGAAATACAATCAACTATTTGATCTACAATGTCTGAAACAGAAACACACAACACACCACTGGGTCACCATGTCCCAACAAAGAAATACAATCAACTATTTGATCTACAATGTCTGAAACAGAAACACACAACACACCACTGGGTCACCATGTCCCAACAAAGAAATACAATCAACTATTTGATCTACAATGTCTGAAACAGAAACACACAACACACCACTGGGTCACCATGTCCCAACAAAGAAATACAATCAACTATTTGATCTACAATGTCTGAAATACAATCAACTATTTGATCTACAATGTCTGAAACACACACCACTGGGTCACCATGTCCCAACAAAGAAATACAATCAACTATTTGATCTACAATGTCTGAAACAGAAACACACAACACACCACTGGGTCACCATGTCCGAACAAAGAAATACAATCAACTATTTGATCTACAATGTCTGAAACAGAAACCACACAAAGAAATACATCAACTATTTGATCTACAACTGGGTCACCATGTCCCAACAAAGAAATACAATCAACTATTTGATCTACAATGTCTGAAACAGAAACACACAACACACCACTGGGTCACCATGTCCCAACAAAGAAATACAATCAACTATTTGATCTACAATGTCTGAAACAGAAACACAACAACACACCACTGGGTCACCATGTCCCAACAAAGAAATACAATCAACTATTTGATCTACAATGTCTGAAACAGAAACACACAACACACCACTGGGTCACCATGTCCCAACAAAGAAATACAATCAACTATTTGATCTACAATGTCTGAAACAGAAACACACAACACACCACTGGGTCACCATGTCCCAACAAAGAAATACAATCAACTATTTGATCTACAATGTCTGAAACAGAAACACACAACACACCACTGGGTCACCATGTCCCAACAAAGAAATACAATCAACTATTTGATCTGAAACAGAAACACACAACACACCACACCATGTCCCAACAAAGAAATACAATCAACTATTTGATCTACAATGTCAGAAACACACAACACACCACTGGGTCACCATGTCCCAACAAAGAAATACAATCAACTATTTGATCTACAATGTCTGAAACAGAAACACACAACACACCACTGGGTCACCATGTCCCAACAAAGAAATACAATCAACTATTTGATCTACAATGTCTGAAACAGAAACACACAACACACCACTGGGTCACCATGTCCCAACAAAGAAATACAATCAACTATTTGATCTACAATGTCTGAAACAGAAACACACAACACACCACTGGGTCACCATGTCCCAACAAAGAAATACAATCAACTATTTGATCTACAATGTCTGAAACAGAAACACACAACACACCACTGGGTCACCATGTCCCAACAAAGAAATACAATCAACTATTTGATCTACAATGTCTGAAACAGAAACACACAACACACCACTGGGTCACCATGTCCCAACAAAGAAATACAATCAACTATTTGATCTACAATGTCTGAAACAGAAACACACAACACACCACTGGGTCACCATGTCCCAACAAAGAAATACAATCAACTATTTGATCTACAATGTCTGAAACAGAAACACACAACACACCACTGGGTCACCATGTCCCAACAAAGAAATACAATCAACTATTTGATCTACAATGTCTGAAACAGAAACACACAACACACCACTGGGTCACCATGTCCCAACAAAGAAATACAATCAACTATTTGATCTACAATGTCTGAAACAGAAACACACAACACACCACTGGGTCACCATGTCCCAACAAAGAAATACAATCAACTATTTGATCTACAATGTCTGAAACAGAAACACACAACACACCACTGGGTCACCATGTCCCAACAAAGAAATACAATCAACTATTTGATCTACAATGTCTGAAACAGAAACACACAACACACCACTGGGTCACCATGTCCCAACAAAGAAATACAATCAACTATTTGATCTACAATGTCTGAAACAGAAACACACAACACACCACTGGGTCACCATGTCCCAACAAAGAAATACAATCAACTATTTGATCTACAATGTCTGAAACAGAAACACACAACACACCACTGGGTCACCATGTCCCAACAAAGAAATACAATCAACTATTTGATCTACAATGTCTGAAACAGAAACACACAACACACCACTGGGTCACCATGTCCCAACAAAGAAATACAATCAACTATTTGATCTACAATGTCTGAAACAGAAACACACAACACACCACTGGGTCACCATGTCCCAACAAAGAAATACAATCAACTATTTGATCTACAATGTCTGAAACAGAAACACACAACACACCACTGGGTCACCATGTCCCAACAAAGAAATACAATCAACTATTTGATCTACAATGTCTGAAACAGAAACACACAACACACCACTGGGTCACCATGTCCCAACAAAGAAATACAATCAACTATTTGATCTACAATGTCTGAAACAGAAACACACAACACACCACTGGGTCACCATGTCCCAACAAAGAAATACAATCAACTATTTGATCTACAATGTCTGAAACAGAAACACACAACACACCACTGGGTCACCATGTCCCAACAAAGAAATACAATCAACTATCAACTATTTGATGATCTACAATGTCTGAAACAGAAACACACAACACACCACTGGGTCACCATGTCCCAACAAAGAAATACAATCAACTATTTGATCTACAATGTCTGAAACAGAAACACACAACACACCACTGGGTCACCATGTCCCAACAAAGAAATACAATCAACTATTTGATCTACAATGTCTGAAACAGAAACACACAACACACCACTGGGTCACCATGTCCCAACAAAGAAATACAATCAACTATTTGATCTACAATGTCTGAAACAGAAACACACAACACACCACTGGGTCACCATGTCCCAACAAAGAAATACAATCAACTATTTGATCTACAATGTCTGAAACAGAAACACACAACACACCACTGGGTCACCATGTCCCAACAAAGAAATACAATCAACTATTTGATCTACAATGTCTGAAACAGAAACACACAACACACCACTGGGTCACCATGTCCCAACAAAGAAATACAATCAACTATTTGATCTACAATGTCTGAAACAGAAACACACAACACACCACTGGGTCACCATGTCCCAACAAAGAAATACAATCAACTATTTGATCTACAACGTCTGAAACACAACACACCAGAAATACAATCAACTATTTGAACAATGTCTGAAACAGAAACACACAACACACCACTGGGTCACCATGTCCCAACAAAGAAATACAATCAACTATTTGATCTACAATGTCTGAAACAGAAACACACAACACACCACTGGGTCACCATGTCCCAACAAAGAAATACAATCAACTATTTGATCTACAATGTCTGAAACAGAAACACACAACACACCACTGGGTCACCATGTCCCAACAAAGAAATACAATCAACTATTTGATCTACAATGTCTGAAACAGAAACACACAACACACCACTGGGTCACCATGTCCCAACAAAGAAATACAATCAACTATTTGATCTACAATGTCTGAAACAGAAACACACAACACACCACTGGGTCACCATGTCCCAACAAAGAAATACAATCAACTATTTGATCTACAACGTCTGAAACAGAAACACACAACACACCACTGGGTCACCATGTCCCAACAAAGAAATACAATCAACTATTTGATCTACAATGTCTGAAACAGAAACACACAACACACCACTGGGTCACCATGTCCCAACAAAGAAATACAATCAACTATTTGATCTACAATGTCTGAAACAGAAACACACAACACACCACTGGGTCACCATGTCCCAACAAAGAAATACAATCAACTATTTGATCTACAATGTCTGAAACAGAAACACACAACACACCACTGGGTCACCATGTCCCAACAAAGAAATACAATCAACTATTTGATCTACAATGTCTGAAACAGAAACACACAACACACCACTGGGTCACCATGTCCCAACAAAGAAATACAATCAACTATTTGATCTACAATGTCTGAAACAGAAACACACAACACACCACTGGGTCACCATGTCCCAACAAAGAAATACAATCAACTATTTGATCTACAATGTCTGAAACAGAAACACACAACACACCACTGGGTCACCATGTCCCAACAAAGAAATACAATCAACTATTTGATCTACAATGTCTGAAACAGAAACACACAACACACCACTGGGTCACCATGTCCCAACAAAGAAATACAATCAACTATTTGATCTACAATGTCTGAAACAGAAACACACAACACACCACTGGGTCACCATGTCCCAACAAAGAAATACAATCAACTATTTGATCTACAACGTCTGAAACAGAAACACACAACACACCACTGGGTCACCATGTCCCAACAAAGAAATACAATCAACTATTTGATCTACAATGTCTGAAACAGAAACACACAACACACCACTGGGTCACCATGTCCCAACAAAGAAATACAATCAACTATTTGATCTACAATGTCTGAAACAGAAACACACAACACACCACTGGGTCACCATGTCCCAACAAAGAAATACAATCAACTATTTGATCTACAATGTCTGAAACAGAAACACACAACACACCACTGGGTCAC
>JAGGCT020003451.1:0-13793 GCA_017654935.2 Phymorhynchus buccinoides
GTGTAAAAATAAAATAATTAGTCAAGGAAAGAGAGAAACCGGGATTGGGAAAGGAAAATGAAGAATGGAAATTATGGAACAAAGTTGAGAATGTACATTCAGATTGGATGGTGAGGGGTGTGAGGGTGAGTTTGAATGAGTCAACGACAGCGCCACCCCGTAGTAGCAAAGACCAGTCCTTGTACATAGTTGTTTTTGAAGGATCTATGCTTATATTGCATTCTTCGTGATCGTGCAACCGTCAGATTCGCCTCTGATTAGACCAAGAAGGATGCCACAAAGTTGGCTGCCAATACAGTTCCCGATCTAGCAACCTGCTTCAGTTTCAACTTTTTCGATGGAGGATTGTCAAGAAACTAGAGCGTGGGGTCGCTAGGGTGCTTCCTTGTAATAATGGTGGGCCAATTTAGCCCTTTTGGGTTTTTTTCCTTGTTAAACGTCACTTTTGTGGTTTCCCATCATCGTTCTTTAATTGTTTTGGACCCAACATACCATATGTGGATGGATGTTTACATTTGATGTAAGTAGATTGTATTTGGAGTGGCATTAATGTTCTGGATATATGTTCCACTCTTCCATCCCAGGGCTTATGATTTCTGAGGTTGTTTTTGTGTATGCGGCGAGGTCGCATTTGTTTGCCTTACAAGTTGGAATCCCGTTGTCCTGGGTCTTTTCTCGCCGGTTATTTGTGGAAAACTGTAGGTTTATATAGCTTCCCCTATGTTATGCTTGTTTTTGTTTGTTGCAATCAAAGATCTTTGAGGGAAAACATATCTGTTGTCGGGGTGTGCGTGGAAGAAGATGATATTCTGCTTGATGATTTGGGGATTTCAGCAGGCACTTTGGGCAAAAGTGGACACCCAATTGCAATTCTCTTTTTCTGTTGCTTTGTCTGCTGTGGAGTGCCTTTCCTTGTAACACACACGCACACCGCACACGCCACACGCCGCCACACACACACACACAAACACACACACACACACACATACACCTTTTGTGTAGTATAAGGTACAGCTACATCTATCTCTCTCTTCTCTCTCTCTCTCTCTCTCTCTCTCTCTCTCTCTCTTCTCTCTCTCTCTCTCTCTCACGAACAAAAAAAAGAATGAAAACTAACAAGAAAAGAATGTAGACTATTCCCAATATTCGGCTTGGCCTTGGACGCGGGACAGACAGTAGAACAACTTGACGTAACAATACAACACGTAACTTTTCTTGACGTCTCGGGTTTGCGAACCACATCTGTGTGGTATAATTAGATTGTGTTGTTCAGTGGTCTGGTGCCGTGCGTGTCGTGTGTGTGTTGTGTGTGTGTGGGTCTCTGTGTGCGTGCGTGTGTTGTGTGTGTGTGTGTGTGTGGTGTGTGTGTGTGTGTGTGTCGTGTGTGTGCGCGTGTGTGCGTGTTTGATAATCAGTTTGGCACTATTGAGTCCACAATGCTCATAAAAAAATTAATAATTCCCCAGTACGTTCCTATTCTCTCTCTCTCTCTCTCGCTCTCTCTCTCGTCTCTCTCTCTCTCTCTCTCACATCTCATCTCCATCTTGAGTCTCTCTCTCTCTCTCTCAACAACTCTCTCTCTCTCTCTCTCTCTGCTCATCTCTCCCTCTCTTCCTCCTCTCTCTCTCTCTCTCTTTCTCTCTCTCACTCTCTCTCACTCTCTCTCGATCCTCTCACTCTCTCTCTCATATCCATGTCCGCTCTGTCCTTCTTTGTAGTTATCACTTCCAAACTATTTAGAACTAACGCCATATGTCTTAAGACCCTTTAGTTAAGAGAGTGTGCATGTATCATGGGTAAAGCATCTTCATTATAAACAATTTCAGCATCTCCACTATGATAATGCCTAGAGAGTGAGTGTGTAATCTGGGCCAAGCGTCTCCATTATAAACAAATAAAGAATCTCCCCTATGAACAGGTCAAGAGAGTGGATCCTGGTAAAGCATCTCCACTATAAACAAATAACACCGCTCGATGGAGAAATAACTGCCCTCTCAGATAATTCATTAGAGAGAGTTCAGAACCAGCGGAGCCATGGTCTTCAGTTTGTCCATCCAGAACTTTTCACGACGGTGTCTGGACTCCTTGCTCTGGACAAAGACCTGTTCGAGGGTGATGCATCTGACATTCTCACAGGAATGTCCAGCCAAGTTGAAGTGCTCTGCCACCAGAGTCCCAGTGTTGTGCCTGATATGGGACCTGTGTAGAGTGAACCTTACGCTAACTGAGTTCTTTGTCTCTCCAACATACTGGGCGTTTTCTATATAGTATGCAGAACAGGTGGTAGATGACGTTGGTCGATGTGTGGGTGTAGGTGTGTGTGTGATGTGTGTGTGTGTGCCCCCGTGATCTAACTGGAGAACCCCGCTGCTTCCATTACATGAATTAGGCCTACATAAGTATGTCTTGTAACATCTGTATACAGCATGCGTGCACGTCATAGGGCATCTATATGTGTGTGCTGAAGGCATGGGCAAATGTGTCAGGGATGTGCTGTGTCCGGTGTCCCAGTGTGTGGGCCTTCTAGGATTTACTTTCCTGATTCTAGGCTGCATAATTACTATTAGGCCTAGGCATAATGTCTGCGCGCACATGTGCATAGTGGATGGTTGTGCATATTATTGATATATATTATGTGAACTGTCCCGTGTGTCTTGTGTGGCTGTGTGTGTGTGTGTGTGTGTGTGTGTGTGGTGTGTGGTGTGTGGTGTGTGTGCCTACTCTTTCTGAGACCTGAGTCGTAGGCTAGCACTTCTTTACCATATTGTAGGTCCTTGTGTTAATGTTGCGCGCACAGTCCTCATACACTGCGTGCATAGGCGTAGAAGTCGTAATATGTGTGTGTGATGGTGTTTTGTGTGTGTGTGTGTGTGTGTGTGTGTGTGTTGTGTGTGTTTGTGTGTGCCTACTAGAATCTAGATGCTTCTAGTGTCTGCATACTTGACTAATTAGGCCCTATGTTAAGTAATCGTCCGCACATGTGTATATCACATGCGTGCAAGAAGAATAAAACACCACTCTTGCAGCCGCATCGTTCGCCTTTTTTTTTCCCGCCAATATTTCGCTTCATCAGGGCTGTAACATAACATTATGCATCTGAATGTACATAATACTTCTTTCCTCACGCATTCTTTCATAACCATAAAAAAGTAATAAAAAGATTATGCAAATAAGAGGTTGACTGCCAACTTGTAATCCTCTGTTTTGCACTTTTGATATTCTTCGGTAGAATTGGCGATTCAAAAACTCTCGAAGGACGCGCTTTTCCGGTCCTGTGTATTGTGAGTGACGCTTAGTAAATTTTCCACAGGCTCTGCCGTGAAGAGACACTGACCCGAAATTGCGAACCTGTAGCGCCAAACACGCCCCTTCTTTCCTCTGCTTTGTCCCCTTCTTTTACGACGACCCGCTATCTGGGGCCGTTGGGGTTTACTAGCATTGTTGTATAATTGACCCCCCCCCCCCCCTCCTCTACGGTAATTGCGATCAGTAATGGGCCTAGTCCTTCTGCTGCTTCACTCTGTGACGCTATTATTGTTACGCTGAAAATAAGAAGCAACGCAATAAAGTAGTTGACCTTATTGAAGTGTCAAAGCGAAACTACTTTAATAAAATGTTAGCCACAAACAAAGATACGGCTTCATTATGGCGAGCAATAAATACTTTCAGTAACAAGAACTGCACTAAGCAAAACCACAGCTACACCTGGTCTCCTAACTCATTCAACGAGCACTTCCTCAACTTAGCAAGTTCAACAATGCAGTCTGACACCTTATGCCCTGATGAATACACGGTCCCCTCATTGCTCCAAACCTTTTGCGAGGAGAGACTATACCAACACTCCTCCTTTCAGATACCTTTACTAGCAGTTCATGAAGTAGAGCTCTTATTACTAGCTTAAAGAATAAAAAATCAATGGGACCTGACACGTTAAGCGCCTCTCTATTAAAACTTTCTCTTCCATACATTGTCGACCCCCTTACTTATATATATAATATATGTATATACCTAGGAACAATACCCTCTACCCTAATAATAGCTAAAGTTATCAGAATACCCAAAACAAACGATCATTCTGACCTAAGCAACTTTAGACCTATCTCACTTCTGCCAGTGCTATCAAACCCCCTAGAAACGCACGTCCACCGTCACCTATCTAAATATCTAGAAAACTTCAACCTCCTTCACCCCCTTTAGTCTGGCTTTCGTAATCATCATTCTTGTCACACAGCCCTTGTCCGTTTGTGTGATTCTTGGCTCTCAGCAATAAACAAACATCAGTTAACTGGTTCTGTCTTTCTTGATCTAAGAAAAGCCTTCGACCTTGTCGACCACACAATACTTATCAACAAATTATCACACTATCTCAGAAACCAGCACTCCATGACATTCCTTTCATCATATCTGGATAATAGATCACAATACATTTTTTGTAATGGCGAGTCCTCTTCTACAGGCAAGGTGAAATGTGGTGTACCCCAGGGATCTGTCCTCGGTCCATTACTTCTGTATTTTCATTAACGATCTTCCATTATCTATATCCAACCCAAATGTTTCATGTGATCTTTTTGCAGATGACTCCTCCCTTCATTCCAGCTCGGAAGATGTAACTGTCATCCCAAACTCTCTTCAGTCAGGCTTATATGATGTATCTAAATAGTGCAAGGATAATTCTATGTTAATTCCTCCCAAGAAAACAAAGTGCATGATTGTAACCTCCCGACAAAAGCATCAACTAACACATCATTCCCTTGACCTAACTATTGATGGCAACGATATCGAACAAGTCCATGAACATCGAGTCCTAGGCGTCATACTTGATGACAAACTCAAATGGCAATCACATATAAATCACGTTAGAAATAGCCTAGCACGCAACTTATTCCTTCTCAAACGACTTCAATCGTATCTGGACCTAGACGCACGTAAAATGTTTTTCTATGGCCACTGCACAGAAGAGCGATCAACCTAATCCTGCCAGATTCGTCTCTGTCAACTTCAGAAAAGTTTCATAATCTTGAAATGTTACCACTTGAACACCAGTTACAGTACAACACAGCTGTCCTAATGTATAAAGTCCACAGTAACTTGACACCCCAATACCTAGAAAATCTCCTAACGCCTTCCACATGTAGCTCTCGTTCGGATAAATATGTTCTTCCATGCACCCGCATTGACCTTTACAAAACAAGCTTTTCCTTTTCAGGGCCATATGCTTGGAACTCACTACCTTCAGACGTAAAGGCATCTTCGTCAATATCAAAGTTCAAATATAACTTGCAGGGGCTTCTCCTTAATCCCATCCATTAAAACTTTATTATTACTTAATGTACCCACACAGCAATTTTTGTCCGTTTAGACTAATGCTGTTATTGTGCTTTTCTGATTATGTTTGCTTGTTTTTCTTCTTTGTTTGACATTAGGCTACTTGTGTCATTATGCTTTTTATGATTACTTTTGCTTTTTATTTGATTGACATTGGGCTACTTGTGTTATTATGATGCTATGATTATTATTATTATTATTATTATTATTATTATTAGTAGTAGTAGTAGTAGTAGTAGTAGTAGTAGATGATGAAGTAAATTGTGGTGGAATTGTTTTTTGGTTTTTTTCCTCTCTTCATGTTTGGCTCACGTCGTTTTTTAAAAACAAAGTGAGTCTATAGTATCGTACGTGTTCCGTTGTGTGTCTGTGTGGATGTGTGTGTGTGTGTGTTTGTGTGTGTGTTGTGTGTGTGTGTGTGTGTGTGTGTGTGTGTGTGTGTGTGTGTGTGTGTGTGTGTGTGTGTGTGTGTGTGTGTGTGTGTGCTGCGTCCGTGGTCCGACCTTTAACCTTGCACTCTCCAAACTTTAACGTTGTCGTTTTTCTAAAAAAATGTTGATTTGATGTGTCAGATCTACTGTTAGATCTAGATTGGATTTTCTAAGCTTGGGGTTGTGTTCGTGGTTGTACGATTCAGTCAAAAATTTATCTCGTTAAGATAAATTACCTTGGCTTGTGGTCTCACACAAGCACAGTAACAAAACAAAACAAAACACGGCTCCCATGGACCCCCATTTGGGAGTCTATGAAGCACTAAAATTCTAAAGGACCCTCTAAAAGAATGTGCAAGGGGGTCCCAGGGATGCACTAGAAAAAAATTCTTTTTAGCATTCGCAATGCTACTGGGACCCTCTATCCTGCCTCTAGGATCCTCTATGCTGTAAGTGAAGAGGAGTCCCTGGGACTTGTTTTGCGGGACGATTGGGACCCCTGCAAAAACACAAATTTTCATGCATGAAATTTTTAAACAAAAACAAAAACTAAAGAAAAGAGTGAACAGCAAAACATGCCTCATATTAACTTTAGGGGCTCAAAAAAAAGAACAGCTGACTAAAACTGGGTAGCGAGATTAATTTATAGATTTGTGTTTTTCAAAGTGTGTCCCTTTATTGTAAATAGAGAACCGGATGATTTACAGAGTCAAGATCACAGACGCGTTACTGTTCTGGTGCATCACGGCTGTCAAGGCAGGCTTCCCAAGAACGGCTGTCCAAATGAGATGCTGTATTCCTCTGCCTAGATGCATGTGAGACTAGTGTATTTTGATCTTGTCTTGGATTTTTTTTTTTGGTCCGTCACCGAAGGTGATCGGACTTTGCGATGGGCTGGTTTGTCTGTTTTTGTTTGTTTTTTGGTTGTTGTTTTTCTTCTGTCTGTCCCAAGGATATCCCCTGAACCACTCAAATTTTGTGTGAAGGTGTGCCACCATAATAGGAAGAGATCCGCGCAAACCATTTTGCCGTCGTGACCTTGACCTTGACGTACGACCTTGAAAACCGAAAATCTATTTTTAGCCATATCTCGGGCACCAGATCGACATAGGATGTTGAAACTTGGTATGAAGGTGGTTTGGCTTATGCCCGTTCTGATGATGGCATACCGATCAAGGTCAAGGTCAAGGTTAAAAAGATCGCTGGAGCCTGAAAATCGGAGGGTCATTTTTTTCTCCTTCTGTCTGTCCCAAGGATATCTTTCGAACGGGTTGACCGATTCACGTCAAATTGTGTGTGCTGACGGTGTGTGTGTCACCATGAGCGGAAGGCATCCGCGCAAACCATTTTGCCGTCGTGACCTTGACTTGTCTCCTCTCTTAAGAGAACAATACAAGCCTGAGTACTATCAGACTTTTGTCTGTTAGACAATCAATAATTTGTTTTCCAAAATAACCCCCCAAGGGTTAACATTCGCATTATTAGCGTAAGCTAAAGCAGGACCCGATGTCCCTATTGCCTTTCAGAGAGAGAATCAATTTCTACAAAGTTAACTACTGCAACAGCCTGATTCCCATTCACTCAATATTCATATTGTTACAAACATACGGCGCTTTGCACGTGCTATGTCTTGCACGAAATAAACATGTATGTCAACTGTAATCAGACCATTACTTTCTCTCTCAATCTTTTATTTTCTTTTTATTTCAACTTTTTCTTTTTACTTTTCAAAAATAAATATATGACTCAACATGACAGGCGGTTTGGACAAAACGGCGCCAGATTTTGAACCGCCGTTTTGTCCAAATGAAAGTTGGAGTTATAAAAACTCATTCTTGACAAGTTCTCATTAAAACAAAATCTTTGTTAAATAAAATGAATAACAAGCTGACCACTGACACTGGTCACTTTGGCCTAATTTTACTGTTTGAATGCTAATTAGTGTATTAGGAGATCATATGAACAATTGTTGATGTGGTTGACCAGTGGTCAGTGTCACTGACCAATGGTCAACCACATAAAAAATAGGCCAAAGTGACCAGTGTCAGTGGTGAGCTTGTTATTCATTTTATTTAACTTTTTTTTTTAAAATGAGAACTTGTCAAGAATGAGTTTTTATAACTCCAATCTTCATTTGGACAAAACGGCGGTTCAAAATCGGGCGCCGTTTTGTCCAAACCGCCGTTTTGTCTAAATTTGGACAAAACGGCGGTTCTTGCCCCTCCGTTTTGTCTATAGACAAAACGGCGGAATTTGGACAAAACGGCGGTTAACAGGCTCCTAGGGCGTGCGCGGCTGAGCACCACCGGCTAGACCGAGAAGACCCAGCCGAGCACACATCAATGGGGGTTCAAATTCGACTTTTAATATTTGTTTTTATTTTATGAATACTTATAACCCAGCGGTCGTCTGTGTGTGTAGTTTAATATAAACAGAAAAATATAGCATAACCGTGTGTATTTTGAATTATTTGGTAACTTTACGCGTCTCCATGGGAAGATGCTAAGACTGATCATGTAACATTTTGTTGTTCTCTCTCTCTCTCTCTCTCTCTCTCTCTCTCTCTCTCTCTCTCTCTCTCTCTCTCTCTCTCTCTCTCTCTCTGTCTCTCTCTCTCTCTCTCTCTCTCTCTCTCTCTCTCTCCTCTTGATGTTAATTTGCTTTTGTTCACTAACTTCAGATGTTTTGTGTATGATCTTGATTTCATTTAAAAATGCTGCTTTTTTAAAATATAAATTTGGAAGCATGAAATGTATTGGTACTCATGGTTTCCACCTCACCCCACCCAGATCTCTCTCTCTCTCTCTCTCTCTCTCTCTCTCTCTCTCTCTCTCTCTCTCTCTCTCTCTCTCTCTCTCTCTCTCTCTCTCTCTCTCTCTCCCCATCTGTCGATGTGTGTATGTGTATCAATGTCTTTCTTTTCTCTTTTCCTCTTATCTCATTCCCTCTCTCTTTCTCTGCCTCTTTCGATAGTCTTTCTATCTTGCCCTCTCTCTCTGTATCTTGGTCTTATTCTTTGTGATGTCATCTGACCTTACTCTATGCTCTCTGCTAACATTTATACAAAGCACCCTCTATAGTCTAAGCTCCCGTAAAGCCTGTACTTTCCATGCTCCAGTAATACCCGTGCCAAAAACCCTTGTTCTAGACCCTTCATGTTCTAGCTATAGCCGTACTCAAAACCCTCTATGCTCCAGTAATACCTGCATCCAAACCATCTGTGCTCCAGTAATACACGTATTCAGAACCCTCCATACCCCTGTATAGATCCGTGTCCCAGGTATACCCATATTCGGAACTCTTATAATCCCTGACTACCTGTATCCACCCCACCCCCCATACCCCATAAATACCCATTCAGAACTATATGCCCTATGAATACCTGTATTTAGTACCCTCTTTTCCACAGTAATACCCGTATTCACGACAGAACCCTCAATGCCCCACAAATATCCATATTCAGAACCCTATAGCTACATGCCCTATGAATACATGTATTCAGTACCATATTTTCCCCAGTAATACCTTTTTTCAGAACCGTCTATGCCCCATAAATACCCGTATTCAGAACCCTCTATGCCCTATAAGTACCCGTATTCAGAACCCTCTGTGACCCAGGGTAACACCTGTATTCAGAATCCTCTATGTTCCAATAATGCCCGTTTTCAGAAGCCTCTATTCCCATTGAATACACATATTCAGAATTCTCTATGTTCCAATAATACCCGTTTTCAGAATCCTCCATCTCACAGTAATACCGGTACCCAGAACTGTCTGCTCCAGTGATACCCGTACCCAGAACCCTTTATGTCTCTATAGTACCCAGACCCCTCTAACCCAGTAATACCCATGCCCAGACCCCCTCCCCTTCCTAAGCTCCTTGATAATACCCATAACGTACTCAGAACCAAACTGATTCTGGCACAAATCTGGCAACAAGCAGATTTGCCGTTATGGCATTGCCAGATCTGGGCCAGAATCATGCCATCACTACCACATCAACACGCACAACTGCCACAATCAAAACGACACGTCTGCCATCATTCATCCAGAATGGAACCAGAATCAAAACGATGTACTGCCCAGTATCGGGCCAATACACTGCCAGCATAGCAACGATGTGACCACTTCGACGCTGACCCAAAAGGTAAGTTGCCAGCATCGTCCCATAACTGGCTCCCTATCATTTGCCAATGCTGGCCCGACACGAAAAGGGGTGTGCATAGGAAATCGCGGCAAAGCAGGTACGATTACATGCCAGCATCGTCTCAAATGATGGCATGATGGCAAAAACGACATGAAGCCAGCATCAGAACGATGCCGGAATGCTTACAGGGTAATGTCTTCCAATCCCATTCCCACAAATAGACTAAACAGTAGTGAGTGAAATAAAGATGTGCTAATGTATCTGAGCAGTGAGCGTATAATCTTTTGCGCCCCCATTTCCATTTTAATATGTGGCATGATGTGTTGATATTGTTTTGCTTTTTGTAAGCTTTCCGCTGTTTACTGTAAATATTCATATCTTCCATTATCAGTTATTGGCATTTGCGAGTGTGATATTGCTTTTATCCTATTTAGTGGCTTGCTGTTTATCACACGAGGTTGCTTTTATCCTATCTCAAGTGGCTTGCTGTTTATCACACGAGGTCGGATAAAAGCAATATCACACTCGCAAATCTTAATAACGGATATATACCGATATTTTACCTCTTTCAGGTGATAATCAAACACGCAACGAAGAAGCGAGACGGCCATGCATGCAGATCTAAAATAATACTAACCATTTCACCGTAGCAAGAAAATCCCACTCATCCACAAATAATATAGTTCTCCAAGTTAGAAAGTCGTGAGCTATTTTGATCTTGCTCAAGCGATACATTATGAAAGGAAACTGATTATTAATAAAAGCATTAGATACAACATAATTACGGTAAGTGCATGTTTTAGCAGTTGTTTAGAGTCCCATAGTGGCCATTTTGAATATTTCGTCATAGCTCAAAATGCCCAACATTTACAACTTGGCCTCCAACGGATTTAGATTCAGCACCCTCAAATCATGTTAGATCGACACCTAATATACATCACAAAAGAAGGTCAAGCTCAATTTCGCCTGGACTACTACTAAACTAGGCCTACTGACTACCCTTAGCTGCGTCATTTGAGCTAATTACCCCTAGACGAGATTTCTTCAAGATAGCAGAGTACACAGAAGAAAAAAGGTCAGCGCATTTTTGCTAACTTTGAGCTAACAGTATGATTGCGTTCAGTGTTATGCTTGTCTGTGACTTTGAATTATGTCAGAGTTTACAATCCAGATCGATTTTGCATCATTCTGCACGTTATTTACGAGAAGCGTATGGGCCTTTAAGGTTGCTGGCCGCTATTTTTATCATTTGCAATTTCACTAAAAGTTACTATTCACAATTGTTTTTTTCAATGTAAAATGTTCATCAGAAACAACCTTTTGCATTTATCGGGTTAAGGCACAGCGTTAGGAGTATGTTTGGGCTTTTTGGTTTACTAAACATCACTTGATGCAAATAAAGAAAATATGGTTTGAGTACTGCAGATAGTCACGTGCGAGTGTACAAGCCCTGAGATATATAACTGTGACGTCAAGTTTCTAATAGCAACGGTGTATTCTTGCACCTTTTCTCATGCGCGTTTACACTAAGCCTATGGGTTAATATATGCAAATGATATCTCTGGATATTATCAGTTATTGGGATTTGCGAGTGTGATATTGTTTTTATCCTATATCAAGTGGTTTGCTGTTTATCACATGAGGTCGAATACTGGAAGGATTATCTTCATATGTTTTTTCTGGAAATGTGGATTAATCACACAGTCATAAGCCGGGTTTTCTGGTTCAGAGTACATCTGTAGATAGTAATTTAAGGAAAGCTTGAGTCTCGGTGAGTAAGAGACCTCGTGTGAGTAAGAGATGGTTCACCTGCTTCAGCATACAGACTATGTACATAGTCTGTACTTGGGCAGTTGCATCCTTCCTCATCTGGAAGAGGCGGATATTGACGCAGGTGTCATATCTGACGAATCAACATTTTCTGATCAGCCACCCTGGACTCTTGTGTACTCCAGATATCAGATTTGACCTCGCTACTCTGCGGAAAAATTCCACCAGTTCGCTTGCTTACAAGCAGATGTTTTAGAGATGTGTTCCTAAATTCCCAATCACAAGCAATTTCCAGCTACGTATATTCCATCATAACGCCAAAGTTCTTCTAAGCATATTCCTACATAAAGAGCATATATCTGTTAGAAATCTTAGACATCCGGAACAGTGAACCTTCTTTGAGTTGTTCACGTGTTTCAAATCCAATGGGCATGGTATCATTTTGGCATGGGTTCCTGGTCATGTTGGTATCTGAGGGAATGAAGAGGCGGACCGTCTGGCCAGGGATGCTGCGAAAGAGCCTCCTGTGAGAACGTACGTTCCATCCACTGATGGGAGATGCAAGGTATCCACATACATCAATAGTCTTTGGCAACAACAGTGGAGCCTTCAAGAAGATAGAACATTTATGGGTGAGTGGGAGGTGGTTTCCAATCCAGAATGTTATTACACATACATTATGTGGTGTGGCAGTTACTTAACTTACTAAATTGTCCATAACCCCAATTGTTTTACCTAGGTCTTTTCTGAGACAAAACTGGAAAGTAGGTTGACCAGGACAGTGCATGGGAGGCAATTTGAATAGTGGCACACTCAGCATTCACAGACGTCTTGGTCTTGAAAAGATAATAATCCCGAACGAAAACATAAATGATTTTATGCTGCAGCATAAAATACACTTATTAATATTAGACCAGATCTAAAAGAATATCTTCCTTCGGCTGCTGGAGGCAGGAAGGAAGAAACGGTTTTATGTAGACTACATACGGGACACACATACTATACGCATTCCTTTCTATTGAAAGGAGAAGGCCCGCCTTGTTGTGTAGCATGCGATTCTCCAATTTCCATCCGTCATGTCCTTTTAGACTGCTGGGATCATTGTATGACATTAGAAGGAAACACTACACGGCTGAGTCCATGAAAAAACAATATCACACTCGCAAATCCTAATAACGGATATATACCGATATTTTACCTCTTTCAGATGATAATCAAACACGCAACTAAGAAGCGAGACGGCCATGCATGCAGATCTAAAATAATACTAACCACTTCACCGTAGCAAGAAAATCCCACTCATCCACAAATAATATAGTTCTCCAAGTTAGAAAGTCGTGAGCTATTTTGATCTTGTACATTGATACATTATGAAAGGAAACTGATTATTAATCGAAACATGAACCTACTGGAATTTTCTGTATAAAAAAATAGCCTTTACAATGACATATTCGTTTTACACTGCAATCACAGGCCATAGTTATTGTCATTTCGCCAATGACGAACTTTCAATGATGACGTAATTTCAGTGATTGCGTAAGTTCACTAAGATGACGTTTTTTTGGTGTCCTGCTCAGAAGGCGCTATTTGCAGTGACACTAACTTGAATATGTGGTTGTCAGCCGCTAATTTTATGTGTTGTTTGAAAAGTGACCCAATATAGGAACAATGTTCCTATATTGAGCCACCCTCGTACCTATATTGAGCATACTGGGCATACCCAGACAAGTAGTTTTCAACAGATGAACAAAAGATAAAACACCAAACTGAAACAGAAATAAACTGTATTGCAGCATCTGCACTTTAAAAAAAAAAATAACATCTGATGGTTTGGAACAATGGTGAAGAGAATATCAACACAATACAATTAAAATTATGATAATGTATGCTCACTAGATTGTGTACTGAGCATAAAAGAAAGAAGAAAATCTGATTAAGTAACAAAGCAACAAAGCACACAATCATTTATATCTTTTCATGAAGCAAATCACCAAGTTTTCCAAGGAACTATTGTCTGGAAGAGTTTTCCATATTCAATCCGTCATGCTCCCGCAATCTCAGAATTCAAATCCTCTTTAAAAACACATCTCTTCAGAAAAGCTTATCACAACTACCTTCCA
>JAGGCT020003452.1:0-13790 GCA_017654935.2 Phymorhynchus buccinoides
CCGCCGGCTGTCTACCAGATGACAACGCTCGCCCCCACAGGGCAAGGGTGGTCAACGACTTCTGCAAGCAGTCTGGATCAACAAGAAGGAGGGCCAGCATGCAGTCCCGATCTCAAACCGATGAGAACCTCTGGATGAGCTGTATCGCAAAGTGAGGAGCACCACCCCCCTCCCAGGATGCCCAAGCACCTCTACCAGATGCTGCAGGCTGAGTTGGCAGGCGCTTCAACAAGGATCTTCACCACCCTGGTCAACTCCATGAGGACTCGCTGCGTCGAGTGCAGAACAGCCATGGCGGTACGCATTACTGAACTTTTGGGAGGCATCAGAATGCCCTGTCTTGTGTTTCAAGACTTTGGGAAATCAAATTTCGATACGTACCCACTTTGATTCAAATGTACAGACCAAACGATGCTCGAAATTGAAGGCAATTGTGATATCGTTATCACTAAAGCATTGAATTAAATGTTGCCAAAATTCAACGCATTGCTTTCTTATTTGGAAAGTTATGGGAATAGTTTGCAATGATTCCTTAAACTTTTGTGGATAGCCTTAGTTGCGTCGTTTTTCATTTCATATCCTTACTTACCTTACTTCAATGCAGCAAAGTCCCAGCATCTCATGGTTTCTGGTGAACAACACATCAGGGAAAATCATAAAAAAGCGACGCCTCCGACTGTCAGCCGGGTCTCTGCTGATGTCCTCACTTGGGGGGGTGCATGCGCGCATCACACACTTTTAACCAAGTCACATTTTACTAAATACTACTTTTTATCCCCCATAATCTTCACACAGTAAGAATTGAAAACATACTACACACCATTTTACAAATTTTAATAGTACATTTAACACCACAGTATTATAACAAAACGAATATTTGGACACAAACATATCATCTTGTCCTAAGCCAAGAACTCTCTATTATTCATTACTTTATTCACCAGCAGAAATATATACACAACTTAACACTACAAACATCAAATTAACATGGAACACCATCTAGCATTTGCGACATTAAGGATGAACGCAATTTCACTTTTTCCGTATTTGAAACACTTTTCCGTACTCAAATCGTTCATATTTCATGACATTACGGAAAAAAGTGAAATTAAAAAAAATTCGCTCAATGTCGCAAATGCCGCAAATGCTAAGTCTCATAGTAGCGAGAGAAGTATTTACACGATGCTACTTTTTTACATACGACAGGGATCCCCTCCAAAATCTTAACCTGTGCGGAGGTCCCCCACTCGGGAAGACATGCCCGCCGCTGGCTGTTGACGCGATGATGTGTTGCGTACCCACAGGCGGTGGGGGCGCCTCCCCTTGTCGGTTGAGGACCCCCGGGTTACCTCCCCTCCCCCTCCCCTCCCCCAAGCCCGTGGTGTGGTCTCCCCCTTGATGAGACGGACCTGCTGGGGGTCGTTGACGCGAGGATGGCTCGCGTATCCCTCCCCCATTCGGTGCGTCGGGACCCCCCGGGTCACCCCTCCCCCCCCCCCCCCTCCCTCTCATCTTGATCCCAGATATATTTTTGTAACTTGTAAAATATAGCATGTTGCTTTTAAAATAACCCTCAAAGTCCGAGATGTAATTTTTTCCCCTATTTATAGGGAAGTCCCAGGGGCAGGAGTACCTTCCCCTGGTTGGACAATAAAATATTGAATATCTCACCTTTTGTAAATAACTATATAAACCTACATACCCTGTAAATATTGAATAAATATTTGTACATATACTCTTTTAAAATTAAATAAGGGCCAAATTTGTTTTTTTATTAATAAAATATTTTGAACTTTTTAACACTGTAGCCCTTAAATTTTAATCTCAGGGGGAGATTTGGTTTCGGTTGGGTATCAGACAACAAACGAATTTTAAACTAAAATTTTACTTTATTACAGTTAATTTAATAAGTGTCATCCGACACAAATCACTATTTTATAAATCTTAAAATCCTTTCACGTTAATCATAGACTTGCGCTTCTTTGAACCCCTTTCATTTTCTATGTATTGTCCACGTCCTCGTATTGTTTTTATGTTTTGTTCTGTTTTATTTTTAGTTCATCATACTAACCTAGTTCAAATGTCCCACATGTGCCTTCCCAGGTCGAGAGGACGTAAAGCCTTAAATTTCGTTCGTTCGAGGGTATATATATATATATGTGTGTGTGTGTGTGTGTGTGTTCTTTCTCTCTGTGTCTCCCTCTCTCTTTCTCCATCTCTTTCTTTCTCCCCTCCCCCCCCCCCCATGCCCTTTCATACCCCCCCCCTCTGTCCCCCCCCCCCTCTGCCCCCCCCCCCCTCTTTCCTTCGCTCTCTCTGCCTTTCTCGTAATATTTGTGAGCTCGTATGACACCCCCCGAGAATTTGTGAGTGCATAAATGGCGTGCGTGTTGAAAGGGTGAGGTGTATGTTGGTGGTTTTTATTTATTTTTATTTTGTATCCTCTTCTTTAAAATTGTGTCAATAATGTGTATGTGAAATACTACATCCGTGGGATGAACGGCGTGAGTTGGTTGTTGTTGTTTTGGGGGGGGGGGGGGGTTTCCCCTCTCGTAATATTGTAAAGCGCTCTGATGATGATTTTTTATCATCGAAGAGCGCTATAGAAGCTTTATTTTTATTATTATTATTATTATTATTTATGTAGGATTTACTTTTATTATGAATTTTAGTGGAAATAAGTAAGGGTGGAATAAAGTTCTATTTTGACCTGCGTTCCGAGTGTTACTTATTTGTTTGGGTAAAATATTTATTTTTATAGGGGAAGACGGGGTAAAAAGCGCATGGGCGGGTAAGAAGCCCACCCCAATTATCTCATGAAATGAAGCAAATTTCAGTCTCATTTTGCCCATGAGACGAGCGTTAATGTCTAGCATTCGTCTCATGGGCAAATTTGACTGAAATTTTCTTTATGTCATGAGATAATTGGGGTGGGCTTCTTACCCGCCCATGCGCTTTTTACCCCGTCTTCCCCTAAGCTTTACAGGGGTTTTTAAAATTGAGGGGGGTAATGGTATTTAAAATGAGTTTATTTGTTTAAAACTGAGATTAATAAAACAGTTTACAATAAAATTTGTTTTTTAATTGGGGTGGTCAGCTGCCAGTCCGCGCGGGTAGGTGGAGTTAGTTTTCGGCCCGAGGCGAGATCCCTCCGCGGGAGGCATGTTGGTTTGTTGAGTTGTAACTGTATTGTTGTAGAAGGTGTGATGAAGCGTAGTAGAGAGAGGTTTTTAGCCCATAGAAAGGGGAGGGGGCTGGGACTGGAAAGTGTGTGTGTGTGTGTGTGTGTGGGGGGGGGGGGGTCCCCAAAAGTGTTGGGGACCTGTGATCCCCTGTGATGTGACAGAACTCTTCTCCGAGCCTCGGGGTGGGTGGGGAAACGGACTATGGCTGGCTAGGCCTGGGGACCGGTCCAGGGAGATGCCGCTCGTTCCGGGGGGGGGGGGGGGGGGGTCCGCCAGGGGGGCACCAGCCGGGGCCGCACGCCCCTGGTAGAGGCGATTGGGCGTACACAGTCCCGGATGGCAACCCCCGGCGACTCACTTGCCCCCAGAGACAAGGACCAGCTGGAGTGTTGGGGGTGAGAGGGGCCAGAGTGACGCCCCCCAAGGGGCGTCAGGAGACGCGGCATCACTCAAAAGAGCCGACGGGGCTCTGAGTGCGCCTGCACTCCCGTCGGGCGCCCGGGGAGCCACTGAAGCCACTAGGATGTGGGAGTGAGGCCCTTTGAAGAGGCAGCATACACCGGACCAGGGGTCATGGGGGATGACTTTGTTTTAGGTTGTTGTGAAGAAAGATATTATGGAGTCAGAATAAGTAGCCAAATGGCTACTGGAGGTGTCTACTGTTATGGGGGTCACCTCCCACTGTGGGTAGTCGTGTGTGGGGTGAGTGGAGACTTCCGCTATGTTAACTCCTGCTTCCGTGTATTTATGGATTTGCGATACAGAGCAGGGTGTTTTGTTTGGTGGTCAGGGTGGGAGTGGTAGTAAGGGTCTGAAAAGTTATCATAGATTTCGAAGTCTGTGTACGTTTGGGTGGCATATATACGGGGGAGAAGAATGGAGCAGTTAAACTTTAGTAGTTTACGCAAGGGGAGCCGGCCTACATCTCGGTAAATGAGATCAGTCACTGCAAAACTGGGGAGCCCCAGAGCTATTTTTAGACCACGGATTTCTATTCTTGTAGTGTTAATGCATTGCCTCTAGTCCATATACTTGTTCAGTCCAGGATAGGTTGTAATTTATAATGAATCCTAGAAATCTGGCATGGTTGGATGCCGATATTTCTGGGCCATTAATTGTTATTGATAGGTTGTATAGACTGAAGGTTTTCTTAGATTAGTTAGTATTAAAAAAAATACATTTATTTGGGGCCAGTGAGAAGCCATTATCCTGCAAATAGTGGGTTAATAGGTCAGTTTGTTTTTTATGTTGTTTTAGGGCTTCTTTGAGCTTCTTTTGGTTAAGTTTTTTCTTTGTTAGGGTCCTGGGACTGTATTCACGTTGAGATAGCATGAGACTTAGCATGATGCTAACTTTTTAATAGGACTTTTGGAAGAGAATCTAAGTTAGCATCATGCTAAGTCTCATGCTATATCAACGTGACTACAGGCCCAGGTTGCTATGTCGTTTGCGTACATATACACAAAGAAAAAAGTTAAGCACCCCTTAGCTATTCCAAGGCTACCATTATTCCGTTATAAGCAGGGTTGAAGCAGTCATCCAGGCACAGGGAGGAAACACACGCTACTGAACTTTGATTTGCCAAATGAGTTTTGGACACTCCTCATGACGTTTTCCCACAATAATTAACTTTTGATATAGCCATATGAAACTGTTGCATTGATACTTAAACATGGTATTTTTTAAATTGAAAATGACAACCCTTTTCGTTTCAGAATATCAGAATGCATTTGTAAAACCATGCATTAAATTATGCGTTTTCTTATAGTCAGATAGACAAACTTTCATTTAACAATCAATGTTGTTTCATTCTTTATTGATTATTTGCAATAAATCTCGATTTCATCTCATCTACAGCAAAAAAGTGGTGGGGTGCTTAACTTTCTTCTTTGTGTATACTAAGTGTGTTGTTCTTAATGTTTGTTTTAGTTATGTCTGATAGCATAATATTAGTTTGTTCCAAGATGCCCCAGAAGATAACAGTTTGTTCCAAGATGCCTAGGGATGCTCCAGAAGATAACAGTTTGTTCCAAGATGCCTGGGGATGCTCCAGAAGATAACAGTTTGTTCCAAGATGCCTAGGGATGTTCCAGAAGATAACAGTTTGTTTCTTCCAAGATGCCTGGGGATGCTCCAGAAGATAACAGTTTGTTCCAAGATGCCTGGAGATACTCCAGAAGATAACGGTTTCTTCCAAGATGCCCCAGAAGATAACAGTTTGTTCCAAGATGTCTGGAGATACTCCAAAATATAACAGTTTCTTCCAAGATGCCTGGGGATGCTCCAGAAGATAACAGTTTGTTCCAAGATGCCTAGGGATTCTCCAGAAGATAACAGTTTGTTCCAATATGCCTAGGGATTCTCCAGAAGATAACAGTTTGTTCCAAGATGCCTAGGGATTCTCCAGAAGATAACAGTTTGTTCCAAGATGCCTAGGGATTCTCCAGAAGATAACAGTTTGTTCCAAGATGCCTAGGGATGCTCCAGAAGATAACAGTTTGTTCCAAGATGCCTAGGGATTCTCCAGAAGATAACAGTTTGTTCCAAGATGCCTAGGAATGCTCCAGAAGATAACAGTTTGTTCCAAGATGCCTAGGGATTCTCCAGAAGATAACAGTTTGTTCCAAGATGCCTAGGAATGCTCCAGAAGATAACAGTTTGTTCCAAGATGCCTAGGGATTCTCCAGAAGATAACAGTTTGTTCCAAGATGCCTAGGGATTCTCCAGAAGATAACAGTTTGTTCCAATATGCCTAGGGATTCTCCAGAAGATAACAGTTTGTTCCAAGATGCCTAGGAATGCTCCAGAAGATAACAGTTTGTTCCAAGATGCCTAGGGATTCTCCAGAAGATAACAGTTTGTTCCAAGATGCCTAGGGATTCTCCAGAAGATAACAGTTTGTTCCAAGATGCCTAGGAATTCTCCAGAAGATAACAGTTTGTTTCTTCCAAGATGCCTAGGGATTCTCCAGAAGATAACAGTTTGTTCCAAGATGCCTAGGCATACTCCAGAAGATAACAGTTTGTTTCTTCCAAGATGGCTGGGGATGCTCCAGAAGATAACAGTTTGTTCCAAGATGCCTAGGGATGCTCCAGAAGATAACAGTTTGTTCCAAGATGCCTAGGAATGCTCCAGAAGATAACAGTTTGTTCCAAGATGCCTAGGGATGCTCCAGAAGATAACAGTTTGTTCCAATATGCCTAGGGATTCTCCAGAAGATAACAGTTTGTTCCAAGATGCCTAGGAATGCTCCAGAAGATAACAGTTTGTTCCAAGATGCCTAGGGATGCTCCAGAAGATAACAGTTTGTTCCAATATGCCTAGGGATTCTCCAGAAGATAACAGTTTGTACCAAGATGCCTAGGAATGCTCCAGAAGATAACAGTTTGTTCCAATATGCCTAGGGATTCTCCAGAAGATAACAGTTTGTTCCAAGATGCCTAGGGATGCTCCAGAAGATAACAGTTTGTTCCAAGATGCCTAGGGATGCTCCAGAAGATAACAGTTTGTTCCAAGATGCCTAGGGATGCTCCAGAAGATAACAGTTTGTTCCAAGATGCCTAGGAATGCTCCAGAAGATAACAGTTTGTTCCAAGATGCCTAGGGATTCTCCAGAAGATAACAGTTTGTTCCAAGATGCCTAGGGATGCTCCAGAAGATAACAGTTTGTTCCAAGATGCCTAGGGATTCTCCAGAAGATAACAGTTTGTTCCAAGATGCCTAGGGATGCTCCAGAAGATAACAGTTTGTTCCAAGATGCCTAGGGATGCTCCAGAAGATAACAGTTTGTTCCAAGATGCCTAGGGATTCTCCAGAAGATAACAGTTTGTTCCAAGATGCCTAGGGATTCTCCAGAAGATAACAGTTTGTTCCAAGATGCCTAGGGATTCTCCAGAAGATAACAGTTTGTTCCAAGATGCCTAGGGATTCTCCAGAAAATAACAGTTTGTTCCAAGATGCCTGGGGATGCTCCAGAAGATAACAGTTTGTTCCAAGATGCCTAGGGATGCTCCAGAAGATAACAGTTTGTTCCAAGATGCCTAGGGATTCTCCAGAAGATAACAGTTTGTTCCAAGATGCCTAGGGATGCTCCAGAAGATAACAGTTTGTTCCAAGATGCCTAGGGATGCTCCAGAAGATAACACTTTGTTTGTTCCAAAATGTCTTGGGATGTTTCTGGAGCAGTCTGTTTGTTCCAAGATGCCTGGGGATGCCACAAGATAACAGTTTCCATGGTAAGGCGTTTTCAAGAGAGATAAAAATCATCAGAGACACAGGAAGAAAAAAGATAAAGAGACTGAATAGCGAGAAAGAGAGAGTGGAGGGGAAATAGAGATAGTGAAGAAAGAAATATACAGAGACAGATACAAGAGAGAAGGGGAGCGGTGAGACAGAGAGAGAGAGAGAGGGAGAGAGAGAGAGGGAGAGAGAGCATACAAAAACATTCAAGAGAAGAAGAAGAAGAATAAGGAGGAGGAGGAGGAGGAGGAGAAAGAAAGAAGTAGGAAAGAAAAAAAGTTAGAAAGAAAGACAGACAGACAGACAGAAAGAAAGTAAGAAAGAAAGAAAGGAAGAACGAAATAGAAATTAAAAATAAAGAAAGAACATGGTACAGAAATTTAAAAAAAGGGAAACAAAAGAACGTAGGAAAGAAATAAAAAGAAATGGGCCGATGTCGGGTGATGAAGGGAGGTGTCAGTTTTGAAGGAAAGCATCACTGCACCGCTTACCGACCACTACTGCCACCGGGAGGGAATGGCTGTTCTTTTCTTCCATTCCTCTAATCCCCTCCCTCCTTCCCTCCCTTGTCTACTAATTACTATGGCCGTTTAAATACAGTACAACTTTTCATTCATTACAATTCTTCAAAGTTCAACGTATACAGGGGCGCATAGCTATCAAGGGAAGCAAGTCAATAATTTACCAGCGACTAAAACAAAAAGGGAGTATAAATGAAGTTCTCTCCCTTCGTTTATGAACATGCACGTTACACTTGGGAGACTGACAGTAACTGGGGTCAAACAAAATGCAAACAAAACATGACGCTGCCTCTTTTCTACCCACTACTGGTACGTTATTATTATCGGTAGTCTTAAGCTCCGTGTACATCTAGTGTCCTAGCTAATACAAAGCATCTGTTTTGTTTCAGTCTGAGGTGTTTTTTAACTGCACAATCACATAATTAGTGTCGACCTAGAGGCTTGTTGACTGATAACTGACATATTAAGTTACTTCCTTATTTGATAACGGTAAGTCAGCACTTACCTTTGACTTTCACTAATCAACATTATTTTTGGGGGGGTTTTAGTGGTGGAAGTGTGTGTGTGAGTGGGCAGTATTGAATGTAATTAGGGTATGTATGTTTATTAACATCGAGTACAATGATAACAGTAGAAATAAAACAGAGGACAGTTGTTTGTCTTTTAATAGGATAATCAAGAAGATTATACTTCTCTCTCTCTATCTCTCTCTCTTCGTCTCTCTCTCTGTCACTCTCTCTCTCTCCACCTGTCCTCTCTCTCTGCCTCTCTCTCGTACCTCTCTCTCTCTCTTCTCTCTTTCTGGTCTCTCTCTCTCTCTCTCTCTTCTGTCTCTCTCTATGTCTCTCTTCTCTCTTCTCTTCTCTTCTCTTTGGTCTCCCTCTCTTTCTTTGTCTGTCCCTCTCCTCTATCTCTCTCTCTCTCTGTGTGTGTGTCCTCTCTGTCTCTCTCTCTCTCTCTTTTTGTGTGTGTGTGTCTCTCTCTATCTCCCTCTCTCTCACTCTCTTTGTCTCTCTCTCTCTCTCTGTCTCTCTCTCTCTTGTCATCTCTCCTCACTCTCGTCTCGTTCTCTCATCTTTCTCGCTTCTCTCTCTTCGCTTTGCTCTCCTCTCTCTCTCTCTCTTTCTGGGGGGCGTACTAAAGATGGCGGACAGGAAGGAGCTAGCAAAATTTATGTCCCAAACAAATGCATTTTTCTGCGTTCACAAGGACTTTTCAGTGGACTGTGGTGTTACTGTGAATTCGCTCTGTGTGTAGGTACAGTGTGGACAACAACAATGATTGACATTAGTTCGTGGAGAGCCAGAATTGGTTCGTTTGTGTCAGAGAACCAACGTGTGCCCCCAGTTTAAGAAATCACAGGTGGGTGAAAATCAGGTCGACGTGATACTGACTGATGTGCTTGTTTTGTGCGTACTGATACTTATTGCTGGCAGTCTTGTGCATTATGTGGCATCAAATGTGCATGAAAATGACGGTTGGATATTCTCTACTGTGCTGCATGAACAATCAAAGGGAAAGGGAACGATTTCAACGAATAATAATGTGTACATGACAGTTGAAAGTGGGTCAATTGACAGTGGCAGTTTACAGCGAGTTGACATTCACGTGCCGATCGTGTTTTCGATGTGTGCGGTCAATGCCGTGTATTTCGTGTGGCGGATCCTCTTGAGTAATGACACACAAGTCAATCCCGGGCCCTCTGGCGTGCAACACGTGCAACACGATGACACGAAGGAAGACCACGTGCAACCTGCGGAAGAAGAAGAACGAAGTGGGTCAGTTTCGTTGACAAACACACAGAGTGGGGCTTTCGATTCGAACGCAGTTTCTGCCATTCTGGCAGCCATCCAGCACCAATCCCAGGATCTTCAGTCAAAATTGGAAGAACAAAACAGACAATTAGAGGGGCAAAGCAAACAACTAGAAGAACAAAACAAACACTTGGAGGAGCAAAACAAACAACTCAGGCGGCAACAGGGAGAGGAACAAGCAGAACATAGCAGAGCTATACAGGAAGAGCTGAGTGACATTAAAAGCAACATGCAGAAAGTGTCTGATAAGTGCCAACAAATTAATGAACGATGCAATCATTTAGAAGGAGAGAGCACTACGCTACGTGGTAAAATGGAAGTCTCTGCTGACGTTGGTCACCTGTATACAGAGACTATGGAGGGGAAGGAGGAGAGTGGTAGGGTGTCCACAGCCATGGAGGAAACGAGAGAAGAAATCAGGAAGATGATTGATGAGATAGACAGGCTTGAGGACTTTTCTCGCCGTGACAACCTGCGGATGTTAGGTGTTGCTCCTGTCAGTTCTGGTGGCAGAGAAGACTATGATGACTGTGCTAGGGCTGTGTGTGAGGCGCTGAACAGAGGCGGGGGAACCAGGAACTGGACAGAAGAAGATATAACAAGGGCACACAGGGTGGGGCAGGCCAGAGGAGGAGAACCAAGGACTATGATTGTTAAGTTCAAATGTTGCAGAGACAGGATCATGCTGATCAAGGACAGGGAACACAGAAACAAACTGGAGAGAAGCGGAATAAAGATGTTCAACGATGTAACAAAAAGACAGTCAAAAGACAGTCAAAAGACTTGCCTTCTGGCCATGGCCAGAAGGCAAGGCTTGAACGCTTTCTTTGTAAGAGGAAAACTAACGTTTGCCCCTAGTAGGAGAGACACCAGACAGTATGTTGACATCGGGCAGAATGTTGACATTGGGCAGAATGTTGACACCAGGCACCAGAGTGTTGACAACAGGCAGTATGCTGACGTAGCGGCAGGTGTCAGTGCTACGAAAGGAAGAAATAACCCCTCCCAGTTTCCTACTCCCCCTCCGTTATCCCCACCCATGAGTTCCGACCTCTTACTGCTGGTGACATCAACACCACAACTGTCGGCGAATCGGGGGCACACCCTGCTGTCAGTGATGACGAAGTGACAGATGACACGGCAAACGCAGAGGCTGCATCAAACGGGGCCAAGAAAACGACAACAAAAACAAATGAGAAGCAGACGACAGCATCAAAACAAACGAACAACGAGGGCCAGGGTCAACACGCGACGACCAATAAAAAAAAGAGGGGTCCCCAGACAACACAGGAGGAAAACAACACACACCCCTGATGGAAAGTGGACTGGCCGACGAGACGGTACGACCCAGGCGTGATTCAACAGGTGCCAATTCGGGTCAACGACAAAGAGGGGCGCGCCTATCTTCTACAGATCGTGACGTCACAGGGCAGGCAGACGGGGCACGCAAACTAGGCCAACGACGGGAAGACAAACAGGACTACACGGCTTTTTTAAGAAGTCAAACCAGGCTCCTGCGAATAATAATAGTGGGAATGGGAGTGGGGGTGGGAATAGTAGTGGTGAGAGGAGACTGCGTGATAGAATCAGATAGGAATTATTGGACTGTCCACATGAATTGAAATTTCTGTGGAAAATCTAGCAAACAAATTGTATGATATTTCGTTTTTGAATTATCTTAGCTCATTTGATTTTGTTTGCCTGACAGAGACATTTTGCGATTTAAAATTCGATTATGACACTCTTTTCCCTAATCACATAAAATGTAAAGCCCCTGCGATTAAACTTTCTCATCAGGGCAGAAATTCAGGAGGAGTTTTAGTTCTAGTGACAAAAAGAATTGGCAAGTATGTAAAAGAGATAAAGCTTGAGTGTAATAATGTAGTAGCTCTTGAAATCGATAAAGTTGTGTTTGGCGTTGATAAAAATGTTGTGTTTATTGGTTGTTATGTAGCACCTGAGGGATCGCCGTTATATAATCATACTGTATTAAAGAACGGCATTGCTATGCTGGAAGAACAGTTGGTAGAGAACATCAGTAGAGAGGAGGTTTACGTGATCTTATGTGGAGATATGAATGCACGAACGGGCAATGAACAATCCAAGGGAGAGAATCTGAATATTTTTGTGCCAAGCTTTGATTGGGGTGAGAGTGATGAAGACTGTTTACGATGCTCTAAAGATTCAGTTGTTAATACGTTTGGTAAATCTTTGCTTGATCTCGCGTTTTTGTTTGATTTGTCTATTTTGAATGGTGATTGTAATGGAGATAGGGAGGGTGAATTTACTTTTGTAGCGCCACATGGACAGAGCGTTATTGATTATTATCTTGTTTCTGAAGCTTTGTGTTTACATTGTGATATGTTTATTGGTGATTGCTTATATTCGTGGCACTTGCCTGTTGTTATGAAATGGGGTAATAACCTTGATGCTAGTAAAAAGGAGAAGTCATTAGAGAGTGAGGGTGAGAAAAAGATTGTGTGGGATGAAGAAAAATGTCAGGCTTATAAAGAGGAGCTAGAAAGTAATGAATTTAAAGGCATATTATCAAAAGCTAGTGCTATGTTATTAGAAAGTGTTGATAATGCTGTTGATGTTTTTACTAAAGCATTGTATGGGGCTGCTGCCTGTATGGTGCGAACTGTTGGGAAAAGAAAAGAATATAATGATTGGTTCGATAAAGATTGTGATTTGAAGAAAAAACAGGTAAAAAGACTTCTTAAAAGATATCAAAGGTGCAAAACTGTTATTAAGGGGAAGGGTAAAGATAATAGTCTACCAAACAACATACCAGCTGATCAGTTACCTGATGCGTTCTGTGACTTTTTCACTGATAAAATTGTACAGCTCAGGTCAGAACTTGACAAAGCAGGTGGAAGCCCATATTTTTCTGTCTTTACTGGAAAACCAATGCTTGATTTTACAACAGTGACAGAAGAGCAGGTTAGGGTTATTATTGTTAATACGCCCAAAAAATCCTGCAGCCTTGACCCCATCCCAGCAGATATCATGTATCAGTGTCTTGATGAGTTAATACCTGTTATCACCACCATTGTCAATAACTCCTTGAGTACTGGAACTGTACCCTCTTCTTTCAAAAAATGCTATTGTGACACCTCTGTTGAAAAAGTCCAATCTCGATCCAAACGTAATGAAGAATTACAGGCCTGTGTCAAATTTGCCTTTTATTTCTAAAATCTTGGAGAAGGTTGTTCTGTGTCAACTGCTCAATCATTTGAGTCAGTCTGACTTGCTTGAGCCTTCCCAGTCTGCCTACAAGGCAAATCATTCCACAGAGACAGCTTTACTTCGTGTTGTCAATGATCTGCTCTCTGCTTGTGACAATGGTAATATATCTTTGCTATCCCTACTTGATATGTCGGCCGCGTTTGATACGCTTGACCATAAAATATTGCTTAAGAGACTACAAGTCTCTTTTAGATTGTCAGGTTATGTTCTTAAATGGTTCACATCTTACTTGAGTGACAGATTCCAGTCTGTTGTTGTACTCAATCAAGTTTCAAAATATGTTTCTCTGAAATATGGAGTACCTGGGGCTATTTACCAATGTACATTCAACCTCTCAGGTCAGTGGATCAGCAGTTGATGTTATGCTCAACATGTTTCGCTGCAGATGCACAGCTGCATCCGGTCGGCACAAACCCTGGGGGGTCGTTTTCCACCAGCTTGTTGTCACTCTTCAGCAGACAATAGAATCTGTCAAACAATGGATGACTGTGAACAAGCTGAAAATTAATGATGGGAAGACCGAGGTCATCCCACTTGGAACGTCCAGGCAGCTCAAAGCAGTCTACAACAGCAGTTCTCTTGTTGTGTCTGGTGAATACATCTGTTTTGCCGAGTCCGTTAGGAATCTTGGGGTACATCTGGATCGTGTACAGGTCCGGGAGGTGGAGCTTTTCACCAAACATACAGGGTTCACCCGGGGATTATTGTCAGTCAAACTGAGTCGGATTTTCCGAGTTGTTGAGCATATACTAATTATAGACTAGAGGTAGAATAATTTACGT
>JAGGCT020003453.1:0-10000 GCA_017654935.2 Phymorhynchus buccinoides
AGGGAGCTGATCTGAAAAAGGAGCCGCCCCACGAGACATGAAGAGCCATTATTATTCTTTTGGTGGACCAAGGGTACAGTAAACATATTAACCTTTTAACTTTAAGTAGCAACAGCAATAATTATGCATGATCGTGTAAGGGGATTCAGAGTCAATAATTTATTGTCTTCACTCTGTTAATGTCTCCGTCACTCTCCATGTCTCTGTCTGTCTTGTCTCTGTTACTTTTCTATCTTCTGTCTCTTTTTTTTTTCTTTTCAACTTAGTTTAACATGACTTGACTTGATGCAAGTGTAATGGTAATGGAAGCATTTTCAGCATTCGATGTGCACTTTCTGCAACTTCTCAATCAAGAGATATAAGTAACTTGATTTGACTTGATGTCAATTGCCATTGGTCATGGAGCCTTTTCAGCATTTCATTGCACCTGGCTGCAACTTCGCAAATCAAGAGATAATAAGAGTTAAACTTGACTTGCTTATGTCATTGTCATTGGTATGGAGAGCCATTTTTCAGTGTTCATTGCACCTGTCTGCAACTTCCTCAAATAAAGAGAATAGCAAGTTAACTTGACTGACTTGATGTCATGGTCAATGACTATGAAATCTTTTTTTCAGGGTTCATTGTTTCTTTCTGTAGTTCTTCTTTCGTGACAAGTGTGGGTTGTGTTTGCCGACAGGGGAGAAGAGCGGAGGAGAAGAGGAAGAAGGAAAAAGGAAGAGGAACGGATGCTTTTCGACCTGTGCTGACACAAGAACAGGTGTGAGCTCTGCACGCAATGGGAGGTTACCTGGCTTCCATTCTTACATGGAGTGAAAGACAAAAAAAGAACAGTTTGTAGAAATTCTCAGCAAGACAAACACCACACGCACGCACGGCACGCACGCAACGCACGCGCCCACACACTACACACACACACACACACACACAAAACGGTGTTAGACCTACGTAACCTGGATGTTTTTTTCTTAGAAGTCAGAAAGTTGCACGTAATTTCAAATTGTACCAACCCCTGCCCTTATAAAATAAATATGACTACATTACAGACATAATGTACTCTTCGAAGTAATCCCATTGTATTATTGCATTATTGCACTTATGTCTAGTTTGTCCTGTATTATTTGGGTTTGTTTTTGCACAGTAATCTGGAAGAGTGGTAAATAGGAATTCTACCATTCTTTTAAAGGTCTTTTTCAAGCTGAACACTATCTTGAAATAATAACATGTAAGCGGCATAGAGATTTATTTGCTCGATTTCGAACTACAAGCATGGGCCTCAAAACCAGTAAAAGATGGTTTCTAAACTCTGAAGTCGACTTGATTTGCCCGATGTGTTCCAAAGAGACTGAAGATGAACATCATTTTATATTTCGATGTTAAGAGTATAGTAAATTTAGAAATGGTTGTGTTGTTTTCAATTCTCACTTTGGTCAAACCCATAATCTTACTGCTATTTTGTCGTGTGAGAGAGAAGATAGTCTGATTCATGACATAAATATGTGGTGGATGCATTTCATTGTAGAGAAAAAACACACATAAAAACTTAACTTAAAATGTTATCGTGAAAATGATGTTTGATCAGAAATGTATTAATTTAATTGCAAGTGTTTGAGATGGATGGTCGCATTTCTTAGAAGTTTTTTTTATATATGAATTATTTTTGTTACATTATTATGTACAATTTATTATTTTCTGTTCACTATAGTATACTGTGCTTCTAGTTTATCTACAATAATATTGCGCATGTACCCCTTTGGCATATGGGTTGCATAACTATTGTCAATAAATAATTGTCATTTGTCATTTGTATTATTTGTTTTCCTCTGATTTATTATGCAATCATTTGTATTACTCACAGTGAAAACGGTGTATCAAAACGTAGACTGGCTAACTTCGTTACTCTTTGGACTGATGGCGTTGTTCCATATGAATGGGGGATACTGAATGGGGGTAAGGATGCGTATAATTTATATGCTTCTCTTCAATTAACTATTAAAAAGCTTGTCCCTTTCAAACAGACGTTTTGAGTTTGTTCTGTTTCTAAACAAGACAAATAGTTTTACTTACAGTAACGTTCATATATTGTTTACATTTTAATATTAATTTTTGTCGCCAAAAGAATTTGAAAATTCAATATTATTTTAAACCAAAAACTTCATTTGCGAATAGGCCTACTATACACGTGCACTGCTCACAAAAAGTAGGGTATATTGACTTTGCAATATCACCATGGTTTCAATGACCAGACCACAAGTTTCATTTCATGCATAAATTATAGTTCAGTCTTTTTTGGCTGTAAAATTAAAGCCAAAAATTAATTTCAGAATGTCACGTGACTGTCAGAGGCGATAAACTTCAGTGGGTGTGTTATTCGAGATCACAAACTTCTTTAAACAGTTGACAGACTGTTGGGCCACTGTTTGCTACCAGACATTCAAGGCAATGATTGCGCATGCTCTGGACCTGCAGATTTTATGGAGGATTAATGTCTTTCCCGGTGCCCATAGTTCCTCTTACGACCGCTATAATGGTGCAAGCTGAAATTGAAAAACGCCAGCGTTGTGCAGATTTGATTCTCAAAATTGACAATTCGCGTCTCCACTGAGCACATTTTGAGCAAGATCACCTTCATATCCACGAAACCCATACCTTCCCACGGTCTACAAGGTCCCCTGACCATTTTCAATCAAAAGTCTCGCTATGCCTTGCAGGAAGGAAATTATTGCCCAACACGTTTTCAACTGCTTTATGACTATTTTCGTGACGTGTGGACATTGCACCCATGAATGTCCGTCTTCTTTGGCAATCACGTGACGTTTCAAAATTAATTTTAGTCTTCGATTTTATGTTCAAGGAATAACATACTTTTGTTTTCAAATTGAATAGAACTTATTATTTTGTGATTGAATCCATGGTGATCATACAAAACACAATACCCTCTACTTTTTGTGAGCAGCATAGATTTGGGTAGAAGGGGACGGACCAGACCTTCCAATACTGCGCCCTACAGCAATACGTCTCTCTCTATTAGACCAACTGTCACGTGTTTGTCTGAATGGTTTATACTAATGAATCTTAATAAATATAAACAAAGATAATACAAACACGTGTTCTTTCTATCTCTCCCATGCACCAAACACATCCACCACAACCGCAAACAAAGAGAATTGTATTACAAATCGAGCCAGCAGTTTAAATAACGATTATTTTGTTTTCAAGAGAAAATAATTCACATATTTTCACACGCATTACATGAAAACAACAATATTGAGTCACCCAAAACATTATTACTGTCTCTTATTGTCCAGTGGATCAGTTGGTTATTTGTGCGTTTTTTTCACAAGACAATAATTCACATAGGATAATGAACTCAATGGCATATATATCGCTTCCATTTAACAAAATCTTTCCATCAATCAACATTTTGTCACAAGCCAAAAGCTCTGGTTGCACACATTTTGTCACAATATCATGAACTAGTGTTCATCTTTCACAAGAGTCCAAAAATATTATTCCCCGACTTCCACACTATGAAGCTTTTCTTTGTTTGTTGCTAAAATTCCCTTTTTTTGTTTATGTATTCATTCTTCTCTTATCATTTACTACTTTCCCCAATTTCACATCAATTATTATTCTCCCACTTATTTACTTCTCCTTGTTCTATTCATTCTCATAGTTTTTCACAGCCAATATTATTTTACTTCATTATTTTTTCTCCTCAACTCAAATATTTGACTTAATCCTCATATGTGAAGAAACGAAGATGACTGCTGGGTTCAATAATATTCACAACAAATTAAAACAAAGTCGAAATTAAAACCCAGAAGAAACGGTTTAATGATTAAAAAAAACCAGTACAAAACAGAGTTTTGTTTTGTTCTGTTTTTTTAATTATTTTTTTTATTATTAAACCGTTTCTTCTGGGTTTTAATTTCGACTTTGTTTTAATTTGTTGTTAATCCTCATAGTTTTCACAACCAATATTTTACTTCATTATTTTTTTCACGTTTTTCTTTTATCCTGGAATGCAGATTCAGGAACCCGTCTGTTAGAAAGTTCACTCAGCACATTGTAGAAATATTGGGAGATCTGTATTTGAGGAGAGGAATCCACCCACGCTGCCACACCGTTCAAAGAGTGCGGACCTCACTGCTCAGGATAGCAGCCGGACTGGTCCTGAATAACCCAAACAAATTCATATGCCATCCCAGGGTTGAATGCTGAAATGGATAATAAATATAAACTAATTGGAATTCACTACCAAATGATACTGCAACCGCAGGAACGCTCAATAGTTTTAAAAACAAATAAGATAATTTTTGGGAAGATTATTGCTTCCATAGTAACATAAGTATTCAGTAATAATTAGTATGCAGATCAGTTTGCTTGTTTCATTGTATGCTTTAAATTGCGTTTCCTTATAAATTAAAAGGAAATAGCAGGCTAAAGGCTAATTAAAAAAAAGCCTATATGCCATATATATGATATGAAAATAAATAGCAAACCTCAAAATGTTCTTTCTCTCGGAAACAAACTATAGGCAGTCATGGAACAAAGTATTACAGAAAACGAAATCATTCACCGAGTCGAAGGTCTAAACCAACACAACACTCCAATAATTCAACTCCAATAAACAACATCACCACTCACAATCAATTTAGCAGATGACACATTTCCAGGATTCTTTTAACTCCTGAAAAAAATATGAATTATTAAAAATAATTCAAATTCGCAAAATAACCTGCAATAGCGGTGCGATTGAGTTTTGGGCTTCGAGAGCAAGCATAAATGGAAAACAGCAAGAGTTCCGCTCTCGGCAAAATCTTCCCCAAAACTAATTTCTCTTGATACATAGATCAAGAAAGACAACTCCTGAGAAGTGTTCACTTCATGACCTCACATGCGAAACCCGTACAAAATGAAGGTAAGATTCCACAAATACCGAAACCATCTAAAACATCAAACTGATCCCGTCACACCAACCTTTATTCGCAATAGGCGTACATGGTTATGGAATCTTCTATTCAGTTTTTAGCAGGAGGTGGAAGCTCAACCCATCCATCCCGGACAGAACCGTCAAAATGATGAGGGTGGTTGCAAAATGAAAGAAGAAGAGGGTCCCATAGGCCTGTAACAGTTCCTGCGCAAATTGACTAAAACTAAGTGTTACTGATGTCAATTAAGTTAGCCCTGCAAAGTTGTTATCTTCGCACTATGCTGACTATAAGCTCAACATATTCTGCATTACGCTTACCTATACAGTAAGCATGTTCTTTATCCCATTTTACATTTTCCAATTTATTTCCAACACACACGTTAACCCTTTCGCCGCCAGCCATTTTCAGCTAAAGATGTCCATTAAACTTGAACTGGGAAAAGAAAACAAAAATATCTTCGATATTGGGAATTCCTCTGTGATATGTCTACCATTACTGGCATTAGGCCTATCCTTACCTCTCAAATAGGGTCTTCGGATATCAGGCCCTGAGTTGATGCCTTTTTAGTGACATGGGTGTCAAACCATTGGTGCAGAAATGCGACATTTGCATTGAAAGGGTTAACAGACTTTGACTGGAACAGACATACATTCCCTAGGTTAGCATAAGCAGTAATTCTCCAACTCCAAGAGATCCCCTCAACTCTCTTTCCTGTCACCACCGTCACAAAACCTTCAAGGCCCGCACCGGACTCATCAGTCATCTTCGTACCCATCCCACATCCTGAACCCTTTGACATTGGAACTGTTGACGGATGGTCTTCATCCCTCGGGTCGGATGAACATCATAAGTACAGTCATTTTATTATCAATACGTCATCATGTCCACGGATCTTGGTTAATAAGGCTCATCTTGAACTGCTTTATGTCCCTTATTCTTACTAAGCTTGTTCCTCTTTCACAAGTTCTAGATAGAGGTATTTTGTATAGATAACCATCATCTTTGCAGACGCACAGAAACAAGCGATGATGCAGGAGGTTTTTGATGAGTGGGCGACGCACACCTGTGTCAGCTTTGTGCCAGCACAGCCCAACCATCAGCATAGGATCAAGTTTATGGACAAGGGAGGGTAAGAAATGTTTCAAATATGGACTAGTATAGTTTTATCGGGTTTTGTTTTGTTAATTTGTCCTAAATATAAAATATAAAATGTCCTAAAGCTTCATCCCAATAAATGTGCGCACCACTAGTAGGCCTACACGTTGATTAAAACAATGTGCAACCCACAAAATCGCTAATAATGTTTTTATGATTACGCTACAATGTTGATCTTTTTTCAGTTATGAAAATTTACAACAATGTGTTTTTCAAGATGCATTTGAATACTCCAAACAGCAACTTTCCATGGTAACCCAGTTTTAATAGATCTAGATCCGCTTCATTGAGGTTGCAAAATCAACTTTTTGCGATTAGTCCTCAACTCAGCTTTGTTTTATTTTGTCCTCATCAAACAAGGATAATTTATACAAAAGGTTATGCAAAAACAATGTCGTTCATTTACGGACTAAGCAAATCAGATAACAATAGTACAAAACTCAAAATTTATTGTGTTGTCAAAGACCGACGTTTTCGGGAAACATTTTGCAGACAATCGATTTCTTTGTCGGGAATAATTAAAAGGGGAAAAGAGAACATTTGAAATTAAAAACAATTAAAACAGAATTGCGGAAATCAACGTGTGAGATTTACACTAGCGATCTAGGATTTACTTCCTGTGTGCTGTAGTAGTGTAGAGTGGCACAGTGGGTATCGCGGTCGCCTCGTGTCAACATATACAACACCAAGTTTCGTAACAAGGCCTTTAAACGTTCTATAACGTGGAGTCTTTCGGATGAGACATAAACCCCGGGTCCCGTGGTGCACAACAAAAAATCAATTTAGCATACGTTAAACCCTGTGTCAACGAAAAAGTGGTCATTTGGGTCGAAATCCCCCCCCCACTCAACTCCCTCCCTCATCAATGACGAAAATCGCATGCAACAAAAGAAGAAGAAAAAAAAGGTGGTGGCGCGCCTCTGGCTTCGACGCGCTCAGCCAGGTGGGAGCAACCCGAATTTCACAGAGTACTCCTCTTTGACTGACAAAGGTACCTAATACCTAATACCTAATATGTGTGTTACAGGTGTTACTCTTATCTGGGGGAGACGCATAATAGTGAGCAGGAAGTGAGCCTCGCCAGTACATGCCATTCTGTGAGTGAATTTAGCGTGTAATTGTCTGTATGGGCGCGCAATGAGAGACTTAGTGCGATTTTTCTCACACCAGATGGCATGACGCACGTGTGGGTCTAATCCTCTCTATATTTTTAGTTTGTGATAAAGAAAGAGAGAGAGAGAGTGAGTAGTCCTACCATCTGTCTCTCTCTCTCTTACTACGCCCAAGGAAGAAAATCGCGTGATAAGCCCCTAGTGCATTGACTGCCTCCTGGCTTGAAAAATATCGCCATAGTTTGACCATTGACCAAACCAACGCGATCATGTGTGTTTGTAATAGAGAGATGGAGGATACAATCAACAATGGTTTAGTGTAATCAGGGAGAGAAGAGAGAGAGAGAGAGAGAGAGAGGAGAAGAGCAGGAGAGCAGTAGAGGAAATGAGAGAGAGCGAGAGAGAGAGAGAGTAGAGTGAGAGATGGAGAGAGAGAGAGAGAGACAGAGAGGAGGTTCTGAATGAGTTCGTAAGCACTCCTTACTGAACTAGAAGAAAACAGCCTAATCGACAACAAAATGGTCATCATGAAGCCACTGAGCCAAAAGGTGGCAGCTTGATGGAAGGTAATACTCATAGGCTGCTGTCTTTAGGATGGGGAGGGTCCGTGTGGGACTTAATCCCGCTCGGGAACTACTCTTCTGATCACACCCCTGACAGTCATGGCTGGACTACGCACATACCACTGGGAACTAATCCCTTGTTTACCTAAACATTTTATCTGTACCGCTCGGACTAAACATACGTTTAGTATAATAAATAATAATAAACAGTACAGTCATTTCGACGAATTTATTACAAATAAAATAATAAATTTAAAAATTAATTAAATCAAATTTTATGTTTTGTGTATGTCGACACTAAATGGACACTAAACCTATCCCTATTCCTAATCCCAAACCAAAACCTAGTCCTCAACCCTAGACCCTAAGCCTGATCCCTAAATCCTATCCCTACCTCACCTATCTGAAAAACAAAGGAATACCTGGTTACGCATAAATGCAATGATACAAATGAGCCATTTAATCTCTTAAGATAGACATTACACTGAATGGGAAAAGCTATGCAAATCAAAGCAATTAGGTCGAAAGGCATTAGTCCTAATGGGATTAGTCCGACTGGGATTAGTCTGTGGGTTATTTTAGTCCGAGCGGGATTAGTCCCATTGGGACGCCCCCTTTAGGATACATCCTCTCATTATATATTATCTAATACACTAGAACTGACTGACTAGTACTCAAAGTCTTAGACTTGTCTTTCAGAAAGGTATCTATCTGCACGAGCTGGGCCATGCTTTGGGATTAGTGCACGAGCAGCAGCTTCCCCAAAGGGACAACTACATCACCATTGACTTGGCCAACGTGCAGTCTGGCATGGAAGACCAGTTCACCAGATATGGCGCTGATATAATCCCCAATGCCGAGCAAGTCGCCTACAGCTATCGGTCCATAATGCATTACGGAAAATATGTGAGTTAATGATTACAACATTTCTTTAGTATTTGTTTGTCTTATTGACAATGAATGTGGAGTGATCTTCATTTGAACACATACGTTGTTGTGTGAACGTTTTGTAAAATGTTTACGTTTTGTTATAAATGCACTAATTAAAGAAACAAATAGCTATGGGAATCGCCCGTATAAACTATATCCTATAATGTTCACCTGATGATGCATTGTAGAACTTTTCTTTTTCTAAAAGAAAATGTAGTAGAATTGAACTAGCATTTAGTGCACCATACATTGTGGAATCTATTTTTGGTGTTCATAATATTGAAGACTTTTTTCCTGTGTGAGTGATAATGTTAATTGAAATATGTTAGTAATCTTTGAGAAAAACAGTGATTGGCCTAGATCATTTTCCTCCATTATGCACGTATTAAAACAAAACCAAAGAAAGAAAGACACGACAACCATGGAGAAAACACGAATTTAGTATTGATTTCATTTCCTGCAGGCATTTTCCAAACAATACGGCAGTCTTCAGACGATCCATGCTAAAGACGTCAGTGAGGAACCCTTCATGGGCAACGGTAAATCACTGGCCTTCTCTGATGCTAAGGTCATCAACCTGCTGTACAACTGTGCTGGTAAGAACATTATACTGTTTTTCTTCTTCCTCCGTTATTGCATGTTTCCTTTGTATTTGTTTTCCCCAAAATAATTTTTTTTTAATATAAGTGTCTTACTTTGTAGTTAGCGGGAAATGGAAAAAAAAAATGGAATCTTAAAGTGTTAAAGACTAGAAAGCAGAATTTGTAATCTACTTTCACACGGAATTGACATTATATTACGAGGGGTGCTTGCCAGAACGGTCTATCCCAAAAGGAATAAAGAACACAAATAGACAGTTCTGGCATTCACCCCTACGTCATCCAGCTGTTACAAGGCTGCTGATTTGCTCGTCGCTTCAATAATTTTGATTGGTCCGCTGCGGATTGTTGGCTTTGATTGGCTGCTGTCCATTGGCATTGAGCGAACCCTTTCAGGATTTGAACGAGTTTTGTGCACGGGTCGTGTCAACGACACAAAGTGAATCTAAGTTTCTCTGTCTCTATCCTTCTTCGGGTGTTTGTGTGTGTGTTTACATGTGTGTGTGTGGGGGTGTGGTGGGGGGTGTGTGTGTTTGGGGGGTTGGGTGTGTGTGGTGTGTGTGTAGTGTGTGTGTGTGTGTGTGTGTATGTGTATGTCCGTATGTGTGGTATGTGGTGGGGGGCGATGGTGTGTGTGCATGTGCATGTTTGTGTATGTTTGTGGTGTGTGTGTGTGTTGTGTGTGGTGCATATTGGTGTGTGTG
>JAGGCT020003454.1:0-13777 GCA_017654935.2 Phymorhynchus buccinoides
GAACATAGTCCTTATGTGACAAAGCGTTCATAACACCCTTGACGGCCAGATATAGTAGACATAACATTATTGGGACAAAGCGTTTCATTTACCCCTTTACTGCCAGATATAGTAGACATAACAGTATGGGACAGAAATAATTTAATTACCCTTGACTTCCATATATATTAGCCATAACAGTATGGGCCAGAATTTAATTATCCTTGACTGCCAGATATAGTATACATAACGTATTGGGACGAATATTTATTACCCCTTGACTGCCAGCTATAGTAAGACATACTACAGTAGGGACAAATGTTTAATTAACCCTTTGACTGCCAGATATAGTAAGACATAACAGTATGGGACAAAGCGTTTCATTTACCCCTTGACTGCCAGATATAGTAACATAACATTATGGGGGACAGAATATTTTAATTAACCCCTTGACTGCCAGATATAGTATACATACAGTATGGACAGAATATTTAATTGACCCCTTGGACTGCCAGCTATAGTGAACATAACAGTAGGGACAGAATATTTGATTACCCCTTGACTGCCAGATATAGTAGACAAACAGTATGGACAAAGCGTTTCATTAACCCCTTGACTGCCCCCCCAGATATCGTAGAACATAACAGTATGGGACATAATGTGTTAATTAACCACTTGCACTGCCAGATTAGTAGACATAAACAGTATGGGACAGAAATTTATTAACCCCTTGACTGCCAGATATAGTAGACGTAACATTATGGGAACAGAAAGCATTTCATTACCCCTGGACTGCCAGATATGGTAACGTAACATTATGGGACAAAGGTTTCATTAACCCATTGACTGCAGATAGAAGTAGACTGTAACATATTGGGGAACAAGCATTTAATTAACCCCTTACTGCCAGATATAGTAAATAACATTATGGGACAAAGCGTTTCATTAACCCCTTGATGCAGATATAGTAGACATAACATTATGGGACAAAGCGTTTCATTACGCCCTTGACTGCCAGATATAGTAGACATAACATTATGGGACAAGCGTTTTCATTAACCCTTGATGCCAGATATAGTAGACGTAACTTATGGGAAAAAGGCTTTCATTAACCCCTTACTGCCAGATATAGTAAGGACATAACATTATGGGACAAGCATTTAATTAACCCCTTGACTATGGCCAGATATGTAGACATAACTTATGGGACAAGCGTTTCATTAACCCCTTGACTGCCAGATATAGTAGACGTAAATTATGGGACAAAGCATTTAATTAACCCCTTGACTGCCAGATTAGTGACATAACATTATGGGCACAAAGCGTTTCATTAACCCCTTGACCTGCCAGATATAATAGACATAAGCGTTATGGACCAAAGCATTTAATTAACCCCCTTGACTGCCAATATAGTAGACATAACATTTATGGGACAAACTTTGATTAACCCCTTGACTGCAATGCCGTACCAACGTATTTATGTACTGACTTGAATGACAGCAAATCACTGATGACATCATCCCATCGCTTACAATGTGTTCAACTATTGAAAGTGCAAAAAAGAAATGAAAAGAAAGGCGGGGACAGTGGATGGCGTTTAAAAAACAAAAACAAAAAAACACTATGAAACTGACTATGAGTGCATGTTTACTACAATTAGGACTATTAAAGACACCTGTCATTGTGTGTGTTGTATTATTTTAAAGTTATATGCGGTTTCTGCTGGGGCTTAGCTATGTTCTGTGCTGTCCTTTATTACCAATTGATGTTTGGCAATGTTTTTTGTTCTCAACATGCGAAATATTAATTAAGCATGTGAGTCAGAAGAAGAAGACAATCTTGATACCGTAGTGATGTGACCTGGTTTGTGTGATATTTCGTTCTAATGTGGACAACTTTGTTGCTGGTGAGCTGTTCATTGAAATTTTGATTTCGTTTTGCCTTTTTAATGAACTTTTGGGTGTCTTTGTATAGCGTCTTTGTTTGAATGCGTTATGAATGTGTGTATGTAGCATGTGTGTGTGTGCGCGCTTCGATTTCATTTATATTGAGATTTAGCGCCATACAAATACTTACTGTATGTTGTTGTTTATTGAGCCAGACAACTTAATATATGACTAAGAAGCATTCAAACAAATGTATTCAGTATTTCAGCACACTGCCGGTTTCCAGTTTGCATTGTGATGAATTGTACTCTACAGGTGAATTTGCACTAATTTATTAACAGAAAGTCTGTAAGGATAGTGGTTAGTGGGTACGGAATAAATTGATGTTGTGTATATTATGTTACGCCCAATCCGTGAAATTGCCTATTAAATGAAATGGGCAAAATGCTTTGCATGCCCATTTCATGAAATGAACAATGTATTTTTCAATTTCCATTCACACAGGTATTGATTAAGGTTGATTCAACAGTAGCGTACTTTTCTGCATTGCATTTGTACCCCCATCCTGCTACTCTGGGGCATACCTGGGTTACATGTCGTATCAGACGTTGTATCAAATTAAGTCTGAATGAAAGAATGTTACACTCATCTACAGGCGTGGTTTCTCTTCCGTTTGAACCAGTTCTTGATCTCTGTGTGTTAATGAACGAAAACTAATTTTCATTCATAGTGAGTTTCTAAATAGCAAGTTTTAAAGTGGCTGTTTCACGAACTGGGCAAAGTCCATTTTAACAAGATTTATGATAAGAAAATGGGCAATTTCATGGATTGGGCGTAACATATATAATATGTGTGATAGCTTCGTGGACTGTAAGATATCCTGTGTGCCTTATTTGTTTTAAAATGATTATCTAATGAAGACAGATAAGAAAAAAAGATATGCCATGCACGCATGACAACAACAAATAACCCATGAAATTCACCAACACCAACTAAACATCTAATCAATAAATGCATTTCAGCAAAACTGTTTTTAATTAATGATATGTTGTATTGCATAACCTTGTTTCCACAGTCGATCTGTACCTGTGAAAGTTAACCTACCTGTATCAGGAGAGCACGTCGCCGCCAATGCTGCACCACCACCACCACCACCACTCTTTCTGTGTTCTTGTGTTTGTGCCATCTAGTCACGTAGTCATAGAGATGGAATACTTCATCGAAAGATGAAATGAGACTTAACCGTATGCATGGTGGCGATTGCAAACGTTAGACACTATCTATAAATATAACGTTAGACACTACTTATATTTCAAAAAGGAAATAGTATTGTAGTGTAGTGTCTAACGTTATTTTTATATCCATTTTGAATAACATTATCAAGAGCACAGTTCTTTTTCTTCCTATTGGGGACGTTTTGTCCTGCCCCACGCCCAAAGTCTTCGTTTAGACTGCTATTGGCGCACATACGATGCATGCATTGTGAGTTTGTAGTCATCCATTCCACCGGCACACACGGCCTACTCTTACAGAAAGGTAGTTGGATGGGCTTTAACATTGTGCGCAAGATCTTTGTGCATGTGTTCGCACACACGGACCTCGGTTTTCAGTCTCAGTTAGTACCAGTTTAATACTATGAGAAAACAACAGCAGAGAATTATCGAACCTGTGACTGTGATCTAAGAAAACCAATTCAGATCACACAGTGTGATTTCTAACCAGCTGAGATTATCAAATGGTCAGGAATGTGAACTATTCTCAGGAAGTTGAACAATTGTGAATAATGTAAAACAGGTCAAGACTAGACCACTAACACAAGGACATGATACGATTGTGGTCATTTTGTTCTGCGCGGACGATCAAGGCAGAATATCGACCGATATAGCTGCGCGATCTGTCGATCCATCGTATGCGCAAAATCGGTCGATGTTTGCGCAATTGATGGATAACTTCTTCTGTGGCTTTGAAATGTTTCCTCTCAGACAATGAGCCAGAGACAGTCAGGGTAAAGATACAGTGAGAGCAGACATTGACAGAGAGACAGAACCATGAGAGAGAGATTCAGATGAGATAGTATAGCAGAGTTCGAGAGCGCGAGAGAGATCTAAGAGAGAGAGAGAGAGAGAAGAGACAGAGAGAGAGCTACCTAAGAGAGAGAGAGAGAGACGAGAGAGGCAGAGGCAGAGGCAGACAGTCTGAAAGAAAAGCGTTGCCAAAGCCACAGAAGAATATCCATTGATTGCGCAAACATCGATCGATTTTGCTCACACGATGGATCGACAGATCGCGCAGCTATATCGATCGATATTCTGTCTTGATCATCCGCGCAGAACAATTTCATGCTTTATGTAATTTCTCCGTGAGAGATAAAGTGATTTTCGTTTGATGTGATTGATTGAAAGCGTTAATATCCGAATGTGTTGCCCCGTTAAAAAAGGTAGGTCAAGGATATACCCATGTACACAAACTTCGTTATACTTCGACCCTGTGAATCTATCTATACAACTGTCAACATGCTCGCAATATTTGTAGATGTTTTATATACAAAACTAATATTAGAAAGATGAATGCACGAATTTGTTGGTACTTCATAATTTTTATTTTTGAGACATTGATCTAAAACCTGCAGCACCGTTTTCCTGCTTGCTTACATAAAAAAAAACTTTTTTTTTTTTTTACTGTGATTGTTTGTTTGTATATTAATATATAAAGAGGAATGCGCGAATTTGTTGGTACTTCATAATCTTGATTTTTGATACTTTTATCCAAAACCTACAGCGCTGTTTCCTACTTGCTTACATCAAACTGATTTCTACTGCGACTGTGTTTTCAAGGGATTGGTTCTGTAGCATGGTTCGCCTGTGTATTTCGATCCCCTTGCAAACTTTCATTGTGGAACTCTTTGCCTCTTTTTTTGTGTTACTTAATCACAAAGATGGTTTAAAAAAAACACCTTTTGTTGCACAAAATTGCACAAAAAGCTATTTCTTTGTCTGTTACCCTATCCTCATCATAATAACATCGCCTGAAATTGTTTTTTTGAGTCGTTGACAAGTACAAAGTGATTAGAGAAAAACCGCGATTCTTTTCAATATACAAACAAGGGCAACACACACATTGTTTCACGTTTCTTTACGCTTCTACTGGGTCTTTGTAACATAAAACAAACAGGGGGGAAATGTCATTAGCAATATTTAAATGGTTTTTTTATATTTTTATTTCTGGTTCTGATTCCAAAATGCCGCAATGTGTTGGCCGGTAGTAGTAGGCTTGTTCGTTAGAAGTTGGCGTGAGTAAACTACACGCGTTAAAGACCACCCACCAGTACCGCCTCTTTCTCACGTGTTCAAAATCACGGGGTTTCACGTGTTTTCCCTCCTTCATTATAGATGGTAAGAAATCGTGTTTTTGACCAGGTTTGACGTCCCATACAAATGCTCCCCCAATTGATAAAACGAAACTAGTCGGTTTTCAAAGAGCAGGTGCATCAATTTTGAAGTTGGGGACATCGGCATGCTACCCAGAAAGGTACTTAATCGTGGTGCATCAGTGTGTCTTTAACCCTTTCACCGCCAAAGTCGCATTTAGCACCACAGTGATTTAACACCGATGTATTTCACTAAAAGGCATCAAATTGGGGTCTATTATCCAAAGACCCTATTGTCATAGTTTTGGGAAGTAAGGATAGACCTTGTTTTATATATGTCACAGAAGAATCCCCCAATACTGCAGACAGGTTCTATTCTCTACCCAGAGGTAAATTTTAATGGACATTTGATCTTGGCTCTGTCAAATATGGCTGGCGGTGAAAGGGTTCACAAAGAACATTTTGAAATCTTAAAAAAAAAAAAAAAAAATTGCAAGGAGGGTCAAGGGCTCCCTGCCACACACATACGTATTCGGATCTGAATGCGATGCGATTTTAGTTCGGACGATGCGAGTCATGATTCACGTGAAAGTCACGCATCGGGTCTACTTGAGCATATAGGGAGCGAAAATGGCGGAGTTATTTTTTTTAGACGGGAAGTATTTCACGTGAATCATGACTCCCGTGACCCAATCGCATCGCACCCTCCGTACGATTTTACGCGTGTGTGGCTCCGGCTTTACAAGGTCTGTTTGCGTGATGGAGTCGTTGATTCCGCGCAATGGTTATCTTAGTGCTTAATTCAATGAACCCTTTCACCGCCAAAGTCAGACTCATTTTGTAGCACCACAATGATTGTAACTTCTATGTCACTAAAAGGCATCAAATTGGGGTATCTAGTTATCCGAAGACCCTATTGTCTTAATTTTGGGATGGTATAGTAAGGATTGGCCTAGCTTTGGCCCCTTGACTGCCAGAGTACAAATTAAGTTAAGAAAACATGTATATAACTGGGCAAATCATGCCATGAAAAAGACAACTGATAGAGCGCAATCTGGCAAAATGGTCTGGGGATATTACTCTCTTGACGGTGTTTGGGGAAAAGCACAGCATGCCAGGGTTATTCCTCTTCATATGATGACGTCATCGGTGATGTCGTCAGGTCAGTACGTTGTGATACGTTGGTGGCAGTGAATGGGTTAATTAAATATGTCGCCAGGTTTTCTCTACCCAGGTAAGCTTAATGGAAATTGTTGGTCTGAAAACTGGCTGGCGGCGAAAGGGCTTTAAGGGCCAGCCACACGTCAGCTGAAATCGCGCACACTGTACGAGCACGATCCCCCCCCCGATAAATACGATCACAGTGATCTCGAAGCGCGAATCACATTTATTTTGTTCTTGGAGACCACGTACCAACGTGATCGAATCGTATCGTACAGTCGTACGATTTTAGTGGACGTGTGCCTGTGGTCCTTCAGTTGTACAAGATTGTACAGTTTAACCCTTTCGCCGCCAGCTTTTTTTCAGCCCCCCAAGTACCATTAAGCTAAAAAACTAGGTAGAGAGAGAAAAAATGAACTGCAATACTGGGAATTCACTCTGTGAAATGCATAGCATCAGGCCTATCCTTACATCCCCAAAATTAAGAAAATAGGGTCTTCGGTTAACAGGCCCTGACTTGATGCTTTTTTTTAGTGACGTGGGTGTTAAACCATTGTGGTGCATAAATGCGACATTGGCGGTGAAAATGGTGAAAGGGTTAACCTCCCTTAAAAAAATCATCCAAAATGAGGTCTTATTAGGGAGGGGTCTTATAAGGGAGGTAATTTTAAATACTTACAAAGAAGGGCAATTGTCTCAGAGAAGTAGGTCTTAATGTGGGAGGGAGTCTTGTAATGGGAGGTCTTATAAGGGAGGTTCCACTGTACTAGCGTTTTAAAAAGAATTGGTCATGTAAGTGTTAGGCCGGGTTCACATTAGACGCGTAAGTTCCGTACGGAAAACCCCAAAATAAGTGGAAGAAAGAAGGATAAAAGTTTACGCATAATAGGGGGCACATTCAATTCGGACACGTGCGCAAATCTTTTTCCCTTCTTTGTTTCACTTATTTATTTATGGATTGCGCACGGGTTTCCGCATGGAATATCCGCCTTATGTGTGTACACGGCCAAATTGTGTACTCACAACTTATACTGTCTAGGTTGTTTGGGGGGGGGGGGGGGGGGGGGGGGGCTGGGTTCTCTTAGAGGTAAGTTTCCCCATTTTGACAAACAGGGTACGTTCTTTGGTGATTGCGTCTTGGTATGCTTTTGTGTGATGTGAAATAACAAAAGAATGCAGATTGACGACCAGCCTGTACAGAACTCATATTATACCTTATTCCCTAATATTAAGTAGGCCTAATACATGTGTTTACGTGCGCCTGTGTGTGTGTGTGTGTGTGCGTGATGTGTGTGTGTGTGTGTGTGTGTGTGTGTGTGTGTGTATGCTATGTACGTCGCGTGCGCGTGCGTGCGTGTGTGTGTGTGGATTGTGTGTGTGTGTGTGTGTACGCGCGCCGCAGCGCGCGCGCGCGTGTGTGTGTGTGTGTGTGTGTGTGTGAGTGTACTTGTGAGTGTACACGTGGTGCGTACGCATGGTAGCGCCGGAGCGTGCTGTGTGTTGTGTGGATGTGTCGTGTGTGTGCGCGCGGCGCATGTTTGTGTGTGTGCGTGCGTGTGTATAGGATAGCATACCTAAAATATGTCATGTTTCGTGTGTTTAGAGATTATGTCGTTGTCTATGTCTGTTAATTCTTTTTTTTTTCTTCTTCTTAATTCTAATAAAGACTTTGAAACAAAACGTTTTTCCCTGACTAAAATAGTGAGGCCAAGAGAGGAGATGACGAAATTGAACAAAGGGGTAATTACTCTCTTTTTTCTAATTAACTCCCCTCCACCAAAGTTTGATTACGATACCATTCACCTAGCAATGCGTGGGTCAGAACCAAAGTGAGACAAGCAAAGCTTCATTCTTTAAAAAAAGAATGTGCCAAGCTTCGCCTTTATGACCCTCCACCCACACAGTACACATCAACAATGGTGACGCTTCCTCGAGGACAACATACAAACAAATCAACACATGTCCAAGAGTTTTTCCCTGAATCCAATCGGTTGATATTTAGACTCAGTTTGTTGATGTTGTAGTTATTTGTGTGCATTGGCTACTCATTTTCAACACAATGAAGCTTCTTCTTCTTTTTGAGCGAAAATGATGACATTCATTATTTACAATCAAAATATTATGTTATGTAAACAGCTATGTAACATTAAAAACTCATGTTATATTATATAACAATGTAGATTGCTTTTTATTAGTATCAGTCGCACACACCACACAGTATTCTCGTGTTGATATTATGAAAAGTACCTATGCAGATGTGTGTTTGTGTGTGTGTGTGTGTGTAGTTGTGTGTGTGTGGGTGTGTGTGTCTGGGTGTGTGTGTGTTGTGTCAGTGTGTGTGTGCTGTGTGTGTTTGTGTGTTAAGTCAAGTCAAGTCAAGTTCAAGTCAAAATGATCTTTATTGACAGGAATAAGCTAAATCAAAGCTTTTTTTTCCAATCCTGTCAGTCGTCATCAATAAATTAAGAAATACACATCTGAAGCATCAAATAAGAAAGAAAAATATGAAATCGCGAGTTGGTTTTCAAAAATGTTTGTTACAAAAAGAGTAACGATAACTACTTTTGGAATGCAAACTTCTTGTTGAAATGATGGCCATTTCTACTCTAATCTGTATCAAAGCAAATTATTACACACACACACACACACTGTGAGACACACACCACACACACATACATATCACTCTCTCTCTCTCTCTCTCTCTCTGACACACACACACGCGCGCGCGCAGCGCGCGCGCACGCACGCACGCACTCACGCAACACCCACACACACAACACACACACACACACACACACACACACACACAATTACACACACACACACACACACACACACCACACACACACAACACACGCACTCTCTCTCTCTCTCTCCCTCAACGCAATACAACTGCAGTGCTATGATAAATCTTACCGGTAGAATCACCATGATGTATATTAGCATTAACAGCGAGTCGCCGTGCTGGGTGGGTGTTGAAGATTGAAGAATAACGAAAAGACTGGACAAATCATTGTAGAGGCAGTAATTGTTTGTGGACATAAAAAGAATGTGGATCAAAATGGTCTCGCTTAATGGCACTTTCCCACACTGGTGAAAATGGGCACTTGCGAATTCTTGTTTTCTGGTTCTGTGGTATGTTTTTGGAACAGTTTTGCAATTGGCAAGCACAAAAATCTCAGAAATCTCTCTCTCTCTCTCTCTCTCTCTCTCTCTCTGCTCTCTCCTCTCCTCTCTCTCTCTCTCTCCTCTCTCTCTCCTCTCTCTCTCTCTCATTCTCTCTCTCTCTCTCTCTCTCTTCTCTCTCTCGTCTCTCTCTCTCTCTCCTCTCTCTCCTCTCTCTCTCTCTCTCTCTTACTTTATACATAGTATATGTAAAGTCTGAGAACACTCAGAGGGTTTCCTGCCATAACAGCATATCTGCCGTCTTTAATCCTTTTGAGATACGCCTTTCTGGCAGGAAATATTATATATACACACTAAGCACGTAGCACCATGTTGTCCTCGGCACAGTGCAGAGTAGTCGGAGTACATAGAGACTGCAGTCTTAGTCTAAGGTCGCCAAGCCTTCTGCTAGTACATAGAAGAAACTTGGTCCCACTCAGCTCACATTGAGGACTATGTAGTTTTGACTGAGCACAGATTTCTGAGATTTGCATACATGAGTGCTATGTAGCTTTGACTGAGCACAGATTTCTGAGATTTGCACAAGAAGGTACATGAGTGCTATGTAGTTTTGACTGAGCACAGATGTCTGAGATTTGCACAAGAAGGTACGGTGCATACATGAGTGCTATGTAGTTTTGACTGAGAACAGATTTCTGAGATTTGCACCAGAAGGTATGGTGCATGCATGAGTGATATGCTGTTGGGTTTTTTACTGGGTCTATGGATGTGGACACAGATTTGCTCAGGATACGGTATGTACATGAGTATTATGTAGTTTTGACGGTATCTTGTGAACACAGGTTTACACTGGGTATGGTGCATGCACTGGATCTAGGAATGTCATATATACAATCTCTAGGTTTGACTGTGTCAAAGTGATCATAACTTTGCACCGGGTAGGGTACATACACACTGTGGACTTTAATTTGCTTAGTAATAAAATATTCTCATCTGACTCTTAAGCCCCACATTCGGACATGATGTAAGCTTTGCATGATCAGCTAAACCTCACAATGCGTATGCGTATGGCTATATATAAAAGTTCACCTTTATACGTGGTACACGGTATACATCTCCCCTAACTCTGCACACGGGACAACATCGATGTCGGAGATGCCGTGGCCCTTCTGGTGGTTGTGTCCGTTGGAAGCACACATGTTGGGCTGGTATATTCTGCGCAGAAGGCGGACACTATTCCGCGGCACGGGGGCTGGCCGACCCTCGTAGCTGACCGTGGCCAGAGGGTACACGTCCTCCACGGGGAAAAGGGTGGTCTTCACGTTGAAGTTGGCCAGCGTCCACAGGTAGGAGCCGTCAGAGGTCACCAGGAAGATGTCGAGGAAAGGGAAGCGCATCGCCACGGCGTCCAGCGGATGGTACTCCGTGACGTGGCTCTCCTTCTCGCTTTCCTTCAGCACGCGAGGCTGAAGCACCCGCGCCGTGGACACCACCTCCACCATGGGAGCCTGGCTCCAGAAGAACTTCCAGTGCATGGAGGGCTGCACCCGCAGCGTGTAGCCCAGGATGCAGGACAGCACGCGCTGGACTTTGTCACCCAAGATTATCATTTAGGGGAATTTCTTTTTTAACAAATCTATATTTTTACATTCTCTCTCTCTCTCTCTCTCTCTCTCTCTCCCTCTATCTCTCGCTAGGTTTCGTGTTGAGAGAGAGAGAGAGAGCGTAGAGAGAGGAGACAGAGAGACAGGAGACAGAGATACATCCATCACTAGGCTCTCTCTGTTTTCTCTCTGTGTCTCTCTCTGTCTCTCTCTCTATCTGTGTTCCTCTCTCTCTCTCTCTCTCTCATCTCTCTCTCTCTCATCTCGTCTCTCTCTCTCTCTCTCTCTCTCACAACACAGCCCAACAAGCCACTGCGCACTGCCCTCTCTCTTTTAGAAAAGTTGTTTATTAAACTAGAAAAAGGCCTTATTTTCGAGTCTTTTCTTTGTACTTTTAATCAATGTCCTTATGATTCAGCCCGAAAATCCGTGACAAATGTGTTATGTGTGTATATGTGTGTGCGTGTGTGTGTGTGTGTGTGTTTGTGTGTGGGGGTGTGTGTGTGTACGTTGCGTCGAATGCGTGCGGTGCATGCGTGCTTTTTGTATGTGTTTGTGTTGCGTGGTGTTGTGTGTGTGTCGGCGACGTGTGAGTGTGTTCGCGCTCTGTGAGCGCCAAGTCGTGCAAAACATGACTTGCTGGTGACAACAGTGGTGCAACTTGAATACGGTATTCTATTATAACTTCATGTTGAAAAACAACAAACCGCGAATAGTTCCCCCACCTTCTGGTCGTTTTGTGCTTGTAACTTCCCCTAATTCTGTCATTTCTCTGTGACTCTGCCTATTCCCTTTGTTTACTGTCTCAACCGCTATCTTTCTATAATCACTGGTCCATCATTCTCCTGCCCTTTTTTTTTTAAATTCTTACAAAAGATTTCTTCAGCCGAAGTCGGACTTGCCGGTCCTACCTATTTCTTAGCTAGGCGCATAACGTCAGCATGACGCATCTACGCTCATAATGACAGGAAACGGTCTGAGCGAACGAACAAGAAGAAGAAGAAGAAGAAGAAGAAACAACACCAAGAACAGAAACGTTTATTGCTTAACCAACAACTTATGAGTTTCGCGCTTGCAACCATCGCAAAAACGAGCAAGCCAGCGAGCCTAAGAAAGGCACACACGCAAGCCATAGAGAGAGAGAGAGAGGAGAGAGAGAGAGAGGGGTGGGAGGGGGAGAGGGGAGTGACAGGGAGATGGTGAGACAAGAGAGGGGTCAAAGTTGCAGACAGACAGAGGGTAGTTTTGGTGTGCTGTGTACACCCGCTCTGATTATATATGACTGAATTTGTTGGTTGTTACTTGATGAGTGTGTGCGCCTGTATGTGTGTGTGTGTGTGTGTGCGCGTAGTAACCTAGGCCTAGGCCTTTTCGCTGCTGATGCGAAAGGATGCTATGTCAGCTATGATGCTGTGCTGCTCTCTCTCATTTATCACATCGTCTATGTCTATGTCATCATCATTCGCGTCAATGTGAGAGAGTGAGGCTATGACATTTTGGAGTGGTGGTGTCTTGTGTAGTAAAGCCAGGCCTGGCTTCTCTGATCGTCGATAAATAAAAGGACTTATCAAATTAAGGTAAGAGATGCATTTTTGTGTGTTCTAATTTAGGCCATAATTTATTTGCAGTGTTGGCGTTTCGTTGCGAGCGATTTCTTCTGTCTCCTCCCCTGTGTGTGTGTGTGTGTGTGTGTGTGTGTGTGTGTGTGTGTGTGTGTGTGGTGTGTGTGTGTGTACGTGTGTAACTGTGTGTACTGTGTGTGTGTGTGTGTGTGTGTGTGTGGTGTGTGTGTGTGTGTGTGTGTGTCGTTTAACTGTGCATACATGTGCCTTGTTTTGTTGTGATGCCGGAGGAGTGGCGTTTTCTTCCTGTGTTCATTCCTTCCTCTGAGCTTCTGTGCGCGAGCGTGTTTCTCTTGAGCACATCTTGGCCTAGTCTGCTCTCTCTCTCTCTCTCTCTCTCTCTCTCTGACCCTAGGGTAATGGCAATAAACATCTGTCTGTGCCACTGCCAGTCTCCCCCCCACCTCTCTCTCTCTCTCTCACTCTCTCTAAGACCCTAGGTTAATGACAACAAGAAAATTCAGTTGATAAAATATCAACTAAAGGAGGCCAAACAGTGTTAACATTATGTAGAAGAGTGTATTGCACTTCAAATGTGTATGAACATGTATGTCTTTTCAAAATATCTTCATGGTGATGCAGTTGGCTATTTTAGAGAAGAAGAAGAAAAAAGTTATATAAAATATGAACGTGTCATGAAATACGTTCGTCATCGACCGCTCAGACAAGAACAAAAAAGAAGTTCAACACAGGGGGGGGGGGGCGTAAAGTGCTGAAATGACGGTGTAAGAGCCCGCCTCCAATGAACATCTGCAAATCTGTCAGTGGCAGTCAGTCAAGTCTCTCTCTCTCTCTCTCTCTCTCTCTCTCTCTCTCTCCTCTCTCTCCTCTCCTCTCCTCTCTCTCTCTCTCTCTCGTCTCTCAATCTCTCTATCTCTCTCTCTCTCTCTCTCTAACTCTCTCTAAGACCCTATTATTATCTATAGTAACCTAGCGCAACGCCTAGTACCGGAAATACCGAGCAGCAGTTTTTTTGGGTCCACGAAATATTTATATTATTACTTTTGTGTCTCTCCTTCTTTCTATCTTCTT
>JAGGCT020003455.1:0-13776 GCA_017654935.2 Phymorhynchus buccinoides
GTCACTACCGTGCGGATCACAAGACAAAACGTAGGGCACAGCATGACCTTCATGGCAAACCAATAATGATTGCTGTGTTTTCAGAAACACAGATCTGACTGGAGACAAAAGACTCAAAACAATCTGCAGAGGAAACAAATGGTTTGTTTCTATCTTTATTTCGCAAAGTAAGGCATTGTTTATGTATAAATCTCCTAACACCATTGATGTGATACCGGGGTCTTTGTCTTTTTTCGTTTGTTTTTCTCTTTCTTCCTTTTAAGAATTTCAGTTTTTACTTACTTGATGGTCCATGGTGGATATCCACATTTCGACAGTGCTCCCTGAATGTGACTTTCTTCTTGTTTTTCTGTCTTCCTCTTCTGTTACTACACAATCTTCGTAAGATGGCGGAAAAGGGAAGGCGGAAACACCCGAATCATCTCAGCTGACAGTGAGTTTGTCATCACTCTGAAGAAGTCCACAGGAGTGGATGAAACCGTCAGTAGAAGGGACATTTTGTGTTGTGGAAAGAAGAAATGATTAAAATGTATTATATCAACCAATACGATGAACAATTTCAAGGATATTTGCGAAAAACAGTGGACTGTGACATGTATAACCAATTACGGTTGATGGGAATTTGTCTAATTAAATGTTTAACTACTAGTTTTTCTTTCTAATCTTTTGGTTACTCTATGCCTGTGCTACTGATTCTGTGATAACATTTGAAGGCGTATTATGCATTCCCCTTTTTCTTACAGTCTATTCGTGTCTTAAAAACATTTATTAATTTGTTCTCTTGTTCTTGTTGTCGTTTCTGTCCTGCCAAGTTCCACATGTGCAAAAGTGGACCGAGAGCTGCGTTAAATGGTAAGATGAAGATCACCATGCCAGCATAGATCATCCGTGAAGTTTCACCCCCAAAAGTCACAGTCAATCTGATCACACTGAACACAAGCCAACATCCAGCGTTTGTGATGGCCACTTTGCCCATTACATGAACCGAGAAATACACCCACCTTCGCGAGCAGTCCAGCACAATTCTGTATTTTGGTATTCGGAAGTGGATGACAGTTTCACTGATCAAAACCAAAAAGCCTAAAATACTGTTGATGGCTGCAATAACGGCAAACCACTTGAAGCCTGGGTCAGCATTGTAGTCATTGAACAAAGCCAGGCGACATAAACCAGACTGACCGCTGAGGCCCCAATGTGACAGTCTGGGAATGAAAGGTATCGATGACAGCAAGCTCCCTACAACCCAGATGGCTGTACAAGCTACAGCGGTTGTGCTGTGATTGAATCTCCACGACTGTGCAGAGAAACACAGAGTGACGGCGTGATCCAAGGTGATGAGGCAGAGCATCAGGAGGGACACTTCACAGGACAACAGGAAGAGAAAGCCACTGATCTGACATGCCACACTGCTGGTCCACGTCCTTTCCACTTGCAGATAACGCCCCTGAAATATTGCATCAGCCGTTGAGATGATACTGATGTGACTTCCCATGCAGAGGTTAGCACACTGTAATTGGATGAAAGCCAGGAGAAAATGTCTTCTCACTTCCTTGATGTTTGTTAAAGTAAACATAGAGCAACACATGCTTGAGAGAATAGAGACGATGCTCATGAGCCAGCAAAATGTCTTGTACAAATCTGTGGGCATTAAGGACTCACACGACGGGAGCTTAGTATACGGTCCATGACACTTAATTGCAGTCCATCGTTTGGGAAGCAAACTATCGCAGCATAACCGGTAGTTTGAGGACCAAATCTGTATTAAATCTTTTGATCCTGATAGAATGTCTAATGGAAAATATTTCACAGTATTGCCTCTTATGTCTAGCTCCATCAACCTTGGCATGCTTTTAAATCCCTTTATTCCAATGGTTTCAATGGAAGAAAACGAAACATTTAGAAACTTTGCAAGTGGAAAATACACAGACAAATCGTAAAGAATATTCACTTTTGTGCTTGATATATCTAGTTGCTGCAACTGAAAATGTATATGCTTTGCGAGATTGTTTGTGTTGCGAATTAAAAGGTTATTGGCAAGCTGTATATTTCTTACTTTCGGAAACTCGAGGAAAACTGTTAGATCAAGATTTGTTAAAATATTATGCGAAAGATCAATTACTTTTAAGTTGATCAATTGGATCTCTGTAATGTTCCTAAGGGAACAATGGGTTAGATTTATATACATAAGATACCCATTGAGGGTGAAGTCTGTTGGCAGCATTCCTGACCCTGCAGCATCCACGTAGCGAAGTTGAGGGAAGAGATGAGCAGCGAAACGACTCCCACACCAGAAGGAGTGGCCTTGACAGACGCACCCTACAGGGCAGGCCATGTTGCACATCAGCTCATCATCTCGCTGTGGACACTGACCCCAACCATCACACAGATGATCTCCATGCACGCAAACACTGGAACCTCGACACTTGTACAAACCTTGGCACGTCACTGCATCACAGTCTTGTTCGTCTTCTCCTTCAACGCAGTCTGAAAGGCCATTGCATCGAGTGTAGATGGGGAGGCAGCTGATCATATCTGAAGCACAACGATAATGACCGTCAGGACACGACTTGTCCAGTTTCATCAGCCGGTGAACAAAATAACCAGTGCCATCATGGCCGATATAAAATTGTTGTTGTTTAAATATACAACTTATGTACGGTAAGAACACGTTTTCCTCCAAGCCACAAGAAGTCTCATCAGAGTTGTCCAGACAGTCAGAGTAGTCATTACACTGTTGGCTGTTCAACAGACACTGGCCATTGGAGCAGAGGAAGCCAGTGCAGGGAGGATGAGCACAGAATGACTCATCACTGTTACCTGGACAGTCCTGCCTGAAGTCACACACTAGTGTGTACTGTACGTGTGAAATGTCATCCATGCACTGGAACCTGTCGTCTTTGGATAAAGGCATCCCACCATACAATTCCTGTTGATTGCTTCCATTATGGGAAATGCCATTCTGGAATAATTGGAGTTTTGTGTGACTACCTTGCGGATCACAGGACAAAAACGTAGGCACAGCATGACCTTCATGGCAAACCAATAACGATTGCTGTGTTTTCAGAAACACAGATCTGACTGGAGACAAAAGACTCAAAACAATCTGCTGAGGAAACAAATGGTTTGTTTCTATCTTTATTTCGCAAAGTAAGGCATTGTTTAGGTATAAATCTCCTAACACCATTGATGTGATACCGGGGTCTTTGTCTTTTTTCGTTTGTTTTTCTCTTTCTTCCTTTTAAGAATTTCAGTTTTTACTTACTTGATGGTCCATGGTGGATATCCACATTTCGACAGTGCTCCCTGAATGTGACTTTCTTCTTGTTTTCTGTCTTCCTCTTCTGTTACTACACAATCTTCGTAAGATTGGCGGAAACACCCGAATCATCTCAGCTGACAGTGAGTTTGTCATCACTCTGAAGAAGTCCACAGGAGTGGATGAAACCGTCAGTAGAAGGTACATTTTGAGTTGTGGAAAGAAGAAATGATTAAAATGTATTATATCAACCAATACGATGAACAATTTCAAGGATATTTGCGAAAAACAGTGGACTGTGACATGTATAACCAATTACGGTTGATGGGAATTTGTCTAATTAAATGTTTAACTACTAGTTTTTCTTTCTAATCTTTTGGTTACTCTATGCCTGTGCTACTGATTCTGTGATAACATTTGAAGGCGTATTATGCATTCCCCTTTTTCTTACAGTCTATTCGTGTCTTTAAAACATTTATTAATTTGTTCTCTTGTTGTTGTTGTCGTTTCTGTCCTGCCAAGTTCCACATGTGCAAAAGTGGACCGAGAGCTGCGTTAAATGGTAAGATGAAGATCACCATGCCAGCATAGATCATCCGTGACGTTTCACCCCCAAAGGTCACAGTCAATCTAATCACACTGAACACAAGCCAACATCCAGCGTTTGTGATGGCCACTTTGCCCATTACATGAACCGAGAAACACACCCACCTTCGCGAGCAGTCCAGCACAATTCTGTATTTTGGTATTCGGAAGTGGATGACAGTTTCACTGATCAAAACCAAAAAGCCTAAAACACCATTGATGGCTGCAATAACGGCAAACCACTTGAAGCCTGGGTCATCATTGTAGTCATTGAACAAAGCCAGGCGACATAAACCAGACTGACCGCTGAGGCCCCAATGTGACAGTCTGGGAATGAAAGGTATCGATGACAGCAAGCTCCCTACAACCCAGATGGCTGTACAAGCTACAGCGGTTGTTCTGTGATTGAATCTCAACGACTGTGCAGAGAAACACAGAGTGACGGCGTGATCCAAGGTGATGAGGCAGAGCATCAGGAGGGACACTTCACAGGACAACAGGAAGAGAAAGCCACTGATCTGACATGCCACACTGCTGGTCCACGTCCTTTCCACTTGCAGATAACGCCCCTGAAATATTGCATCAGCCGTTGAGATGATACTGATGTGACTTCCCATGCAGATGTTAGCACACTGTAATTGGATGAAAGCCAGGAGAAAATGTCTTCTCACTTCCTTGATGTTTGTTAAAGTAAACATAGAGCAACACATGCTTGAGAGAATAGAGACGATGCTCATGAGCCAGCAAAATGTCTTGTACAAATCTGTGGGCATTAAGGACTCACACGACGGGAGCTTAGCATACGGTCCATGGCACTTAATTGCAGTCCATCGTTTGGGAAGCAAACTATCGCAGCATAACCGGTAGTTTGAGGACCAAATCTGTATTAAATCTTTTGATCCTGATAGAATGTCTAATGGAAAATATTTCACTGTATTGCCTCTTATGTCTAGTTCCATCAACCTTGGCATGCTTTTAAATCCCTTTATTCCAATGGTTTCAATGGAAGAAAACGAAACATTTAGAAACTTTGCAAGTGGAAAATACACAGACAAATCGTAAAGAATATTCACTTTTGTGCTTGATATATCTAGTTGCTGCAACTGAAAATGTATATGCTTTGCGAGATTGTTTGTGTTGCGAATTAAAAGGTTATTGGCAAGCTGTATATTTCTTACGTTCGGAAACTCGAGGAAAACTGTTAGATCAAGATTTGTTAAAATATTATGCGAAAGATCAATTACTTTTAAGTTGATCAATTTGATCTCTGTAATGTTCCTAAGAGAACAATGGGCTAGATTTATATACATAAGATACCCATTGAGGGTGAAGTCTGTTGGCAGCATTCCAGACCCTGCAGCATCCACGTAACGAAGTTGAGGGAAGAGATGAGCAGCGAAACGACTCCCACACCAGAAGGAGTGACCTTGACAGACGCACCCTACAGGGCAGGCCATGTTGCACATCAGCTCATCATCTCACTGTGGACACTGACCCCAACCATCACACAGATGATCTCCATGCACACAAACACTGGAACCTCGACACTTGTACAAACCTTGGCACGTCACTGCATCACAGTCTTGTTCGTCTTCTCCTTCAACGCAGTCTGAAAGGCCATTGCATCGAGTGTAGATGGGGAGGCAGCTGATCATATCTGAAGCACAACGATAATGACTGTCAGGACACGACTTGTCCAGTTTCATCAGCCGGTGAACAAAATAACCAGTGCCATCATGGCCGATATAAAATTGTTGTTGTTTAAATATACAACTTATGTACGGTAAGAACACGTTTTCCTCCAAGCCACAAGAAGTCTCATCAGAGTTGTCCAGACAGTCAGAGTAGTCATTACACTGTTGGCTGTTCAACAGACACTGGCCATTGGAGCAGAGGAAGCCAGTGCAGGGAGGATGAGCACAGAATGACTCATCGCTGGTATCTGGACAGTCCTGCCTGAAGTCACACACTAGTGTGTACTGCACGTGGGAAATGTCATCCATGCACTGGAACCTGTCGTCTTTGGATAAAGGCATCCCACCATACAATTCCTGTTGATTGCTTCCATTATGGGAAATGCCATTCTGGAATAATTGGAGTTTTGTGTCACTACCTTGCGGATCACAGGACAAAAACGTAGGCACAGCATGACCTTCATGGCAAACCAATAACGACTGCTGTGTTTTCAGAAACACAGATCTGACTGGAGACAAAAGACTCAAAACAATCTGCTGAGGAAACAAATGGTTTGTTTCTATCTTTATTTCGCAAAGTAAGGCATTGTTTAGGTATAAATCTCCTAACACCATTGATGTGATACCGGGGTCTTTGTCTTTTTTCGTTTGTTTTTCTCTTTCTTCCTTTTAAGAATTTCAGTTTTTACTTACTTGATGGTCCATGGTGGATATCCACATTTCGACAGTGCTCCCTGAATGTGACTTTCTTCTTGTTTTCTGTCTTCCTCTTCTGTTACTACACAATCTTCGTAAGATTGGCGGAAACACCTGAATCATCTCAGTTGACAGTGAGTTTGTCATCACTCTGAAGAAGTCCACAGGAGTGGATGAAACCGTCAGTAGAAGGTACATTTTGTGTTGTGGAAAGAAGAAATGATTAAAATGTATTATATCAACCAATACGATGAACAATTTCAAGGATATTTGCGAAAAACAGTGGACTGTGACATGTATAACCAATTACGGTTGATGGGAATTTGTCTAATTAAATGTTTAACTACTAGTTTTTCTTTCTAATCTTTTGGTTACTCTATGCCTGTGCTACTGATTCTGTGATAACATTTGAAGGCGTATTATGCATTCCCCTTTTTCTTACAGTCTATTCGTGTCTTTAAAACATTTATTAATTTGTTCTCTTGTTGTTGTTGTCGTTTCTGTCCTGCCAAGTTCCACATGTGCAAAAGTGGACCGAGAGCTGCGTTAAACGGTAAGATGAAGATCACCATGCCGCCATAGATCATCCGTGAAGTTTCACCCCCAAAAGTCACAGTCAATCTGATCACACTGAACACAAGCCAACATCCAGCGTTTGTGATGGCCACTTTGCCCATTACATGCACCGAGAAATACACCCACCTTCGCGAGCAGTCCAGCACAATTCTGTATTTTGGTATTCGGAAGTGGATGACAGTTTCACTGATCAAAACCAAAAAGCCTAAAATACCATTGATGGCTGCAATAACGGCAAACCACTTGAAGCCTGGGTCAGCATTGTAGTCATTGAACAAAGCCAGGCGACATAAACCAGACTGACCGCTGAGGCCCCAATGTGACAGTCCGGGAATGAAAGGTATCGATGACAGCAAGCTCCCTACAACCCAGATGGCTGTACAAGCTACAGCGGTTGTTCTGTGATTGAATATCCATGACTGTGCAGAGAAACACAGAGTGACGGCGTGATCCAAGGTGATGAGGCAGAGCATCAGGAGGGACACTTCACAGGACAACAGGAAGAGAAAGCCACTGATCTGACATGTCACACTGCTGGTCCACGTCCTTTCCACTTGCAGATAACGCCCCTGAAATATTGCATCAGCCGTTGAAATGATACTGATGTGACTTCCCATGCAGAGGTTAGCACACTGTAATTGGATGAAAGCCAGGAGAAAATGTCTTCTCACTTCCTTGATGTTTGTGAAAGTAAACATAGAGCAACACATGCTTGAGAGAATAGAGACGATGCTCATGAGCCAGCAAAATGTCTTGTACAAATCTGTGGGCATTAAGGACTCACACGACGGGAGCTTAGTATACGGTCCATGACACTTAATTGCAGTCCATCGTTTGGGAAGCAAACTATCGCAGCATAACCGGTAGTTTGAGGACCAAATCTGTATTAAATCTTTTGATCCTGATAGAATGTCTAATGGAAAATATTTCACAGTATTGCCTCTTATGTCTAGCTCCATCAACCTTGGCATGCTTTTAAATCCCTTTATTCCAATGGTTTCAATGGAAGAAAACGAAACATTTAGAAACTTTGCAAGTGGAAAATACACAGACAAATCGTAAAGAATATTCACTTTTGTGCTTGATATATCTAGTTGCTGCAACTGAAAATGTATATGCTTTGCGAGATTGTTTGTGTTGCGAATTAAAAGGTTATTGGCAAGCTGTATATTTCTTACGTTCGGAAACTCGAGGAAAACTGTTAGATCAAGATTTGTTAAAATATTATGCGAAAGATCAATTACTTTTAAGTTGATCAATTGGATCTCTGTAATGTTCCTAAGGGAACAATGGGTTAGATTTATATACATAAGATACCCATTGAGGGTGAAGTCTGTTGGCAGCATTCCTGACCCTGCAGCATCCACGTAACGAAGTTGAGGGAAGAGATGAGCAGCGAAACGACTCCCACACCAGAAGGAGTGGCCTTGACAGACGCACCCTACAGGGCAGGCCATGTTGCACATCAGCTCATCATCTCACTGTGGACACTGACCCCAACCATCACACAGATGATCTCCATGCACACAAACACTGGAACCTCGACACTTGTACAAACCTTGGCACGTCACTGCATCACAGTCTTGTTCGTCTTCTCCTTCAACGCAGTCTGAAAGGCCATTGCATCGAGTGTAGATGGGGAGGCAGCTGATCATATCTGAAGCACAACGATAATGACCGTCAGGACACGACTTGTCCAGTTTCATCAGCCGGTGAACAAAATAACCAGTGCCATCATGGCCGATATGAAATTGTTGTTGTTTAAATATACAACTTATGTACGGTAAGAACACGTTTTCCTCCAAGCCACAAGAAGTCTCATCAGAGTTGTCCAGACAGTCAGAGTAGTCATTACACTGTTGGCTGTTCAACAGACACTGGCCATTGGAGCAGAGAAAGCCAGTGCAGGGAGGATGAGCACAGAATGACTCATCGCTGGTATCTGGACAGTCCTGCCTGAAGTCACACACTAGTGTGTACTGCACGTGGGAAATGTCATCCATGCACTGGAACCTGTCGTCTTTGGATAAAGGCATCCCACCATACAATTCCTGTTGATTGCTTCCATTATGGGAAATGCCATTCTGGAATAATTGGAGTTTTGTGTCACTACCTTGCGGATCACAGGACAAAAACGTAGGCACAGCATGACCTTCATGGCAAACCAATAATGACTGCTGTGTTTTCAGAAACACAGATCTGACTGGAGACAAAAGACTCAAAACAATCTGCTGAGGAAACAAATGGTTTGTTTCTATCTTTATTTCGCAAAGTAAGGCATTGTTTAGGTATAAATCTCCTAACACCATTGATGTGATACCGGGGTCTTTGTCTTTTTTCGTTTGTTTTTCTCTTTCTTCCTTTTAAGAATTTCAGTTTTTACTTACTTGATGGTCCATGGTGGATATCCACATTTCGACAGTGCTCCCTGAATGTGACTTTCTTCTTGTTTTCTGTCTTCCTCTTCTGTTACTACACAATCTTCGTAAGATTGGCGGAAACACCTGAATCATCTCAGTTGACAGTGAGTTTGTCATCACTCTGAAGAAGTCCACAGGAGTGGATGAAACCGTCAGTAGAAGGTACATTTTGAGTTGTGGAAAGAAGAAATGATTAAAATGTATTATATCAACCAATACGATGAACAATTTCAAGGATATTTGCGAAAAACAGTGGACTGTGACATGTATAACCAATTACGGTTGATGGGAATTTGTCTAATTAAATGTTTAACTACTAGTTTTTCTTTCTAATCTTTTGGTTACTCTATGCCTGTGCTACTGATTCTGTGATAACATTTGAAGGCGTATTATGCATTCCCCTTTTTCTTACAGTCTATTCGTGTCTTTAAAACATTTATTAATTTGTTCTCTTGTTGTTGTTGTCGTTTCTGTCCTGCCAAGTTCCACATGTGCAAAAGTGGACCGAGAGCTGCGTTAAATGGTAAGATGAAGATCACCATGCCAGCATAGATCATCCGTGACGTTTCACCCCCAAAGGTCACAGTCAATCTAATCACACTGAACACAAGCCAACATCCAGCGTTTGTGATGGCCACTTTGCCCATTACATGCACTGAGAAATACACCAACCTTCGCGAGCAGTCCAGCTTAATTCTGTATTTTGGTATTCGGCAGTGGATGACAGTTTCACTGATCAAAACCAAAAAGCTGAAAACTCCGTTGATGGCTGCAATAACGGCAAACCAATTGAAGCCTGGGTCAGCATTGTAGTCATTGAACAAAGCCAGGCGACATAAACCAGACTGACCGCTGAGGCCCCAATGTGACAGTCCGGGAATGAAAGGTATCGATGACAACAAGCTCCCTACAACCCAGATGGCTGTACAAGCTACAGCGATTGTGCTGTGATTGAATCTCCACGACTGTGCAGAGAAACACAGAGTGACGGCGTGATCCAAGGTGATGAGGCAGAGCATCAGGAGGGACACTTCACAGGACAACAGGAAGAGAAAGCCACTGATCTGACATGCCACACTGCTGGTCCACGTCCTTTCCACTTGCAGATAACGCCCCTGAAATATTGCATCAGCCGTTGAGATGATACTGATGTGACTTCCCATGCAGAGGTTAGCACACTGTAATTGGATGAAAGCCAGGAGAAAATGTCTTCTCACTTCCTTGATGTTTGAGAATGTAAACATAGAGCAACACATGCTTGAGAGAATAGATACGATGCTCATGAGCCAGCAAAATGTCTTGTACAAATCTGTGGGCAGTAAGGACTCACACGATGTGAGCTTAGCATACGGTCCATGGCACTTAATTGCAGTCCATCGTTTAGGAAGTAAACTATCGCAGCATAACCTGTAGTTTGAGGACCAAATCTGTATTAGGTCTTTTGATCCTGATAGAATGTCTAATGGAAAATATTTCATGGTATTGCCTCTTATGTCTAGCTCCATCAACCTTGGCATGCTTTTTAATCCTTTTATGCCAATGGTTTCAATGGAAGAAAACGAAACATTTACAAACTTAACACATGGCAAATACACAGACAAATCGTAAAGAACATTCACATTTGTGCTTGATATATGTAGTTGCTGCAACTGAAAAAGTATATGCTTTGCCAGTTTGTTCGAGTTGTGAATTAAAGGGTTATTGGCAAGCTGTATAGTTCTTAAGTTCGGAAACTCGAGGAACATTGTTAGATCAAGATTTGTTAGAAGATTATAAGAAAGAGCAATGACATTTAAATTGATCCATTTGGTCAGTGAAATGTTTCTAAGAGAACAATGGGCTAGATTTATATACATGAGATACCCATTGAGGGTGAAGTCTGTTGGCAGCATTCCTGACCCTGCAGCATCCACGTAACGAAGTTGAGGGAAGAGATGAGCAGCGAAACGACACCCACACCAGAAGGAGTGACCTTGACAGATGCACCCTTCAGGACAGGCCATGTTGCACATCAGCTCATCATCTCGCTGTGGACACTGACCCCAACCATCACACAGATGATCTTCATGCACACACACACTGGAACCTCGACACTTGTACAAACCTTGGCACTTCACTGCCTCACAGTCTTGTTCGTCTTCTCCCTCAATGCAATCTGAAAGGCCGTTGCATCGAGTGTAGATGGGGAGACAGTTGATCATATCTGAAGCACAACGATAATGACTGTCAGGACACGACTCGTCCAGTTTCATCAGCCGGTGAACAAAATAACCAGTGCCGTCATGGCCGATATGAAATTGTTGTTGTTTCAATATACAACTTCTGTACGGTAAGAACATTTTTTCATCAAAGCCACAAGAAGTTTCATCAGAGTTGTCCAGACAATCGGAGTAGTCGTTACACTGTTGGCTGTTCAAAACACACTGGCCGTTGGAGCAGAGAAAGCCAGTGCAGGGAGGATGAGCACAGAATGACTCTTCACTGGTATCTGGACAGTCCTGCCTGAAGTCACACACTAGTGTGTACTGCACGCGGGAAATGTCATCCATGCACTGGAACCTGTCGTCTTTGGATAAAGGCATCCCACCATACAATTCCTGTTGATCGCTTCCATTATAATAAATGCCATTCTGGAATAATTTGAGTTTTGTGTGACTACCTTGCGGATCGCAGGACAAAAACGTAGGCACAGCATGACCTTCATGGCAAACCAATAATGATTGCTGTGTTTTCAGAAACACAGATCTGACTGGAGACAAAAGACTCAAAACGATCTGCTGAGGAAACAAATGGTTTGTTTCTATCTTTATTTCGCAAAGTAAGGCTTTGCTTCGGTATAAACGTCCTAAAAGCATTGATGTGATACCGGGGTGATTGACTGTGCGCATTGGATGGTATTGGTAATTCATTTTGAAATGGTCCGCATTGTAAATGACGGTGCCATCAGACCACTTTTGAAACTTGCTGTACTGAAAAGGCAAATTGTACCACCCCGTGCTGTAACCAACATGTAGGGAGAATCTATCATATCTTTTCAAATGAGGAAGAAGGTCATTCTGCTCCTTCCTCGTCTTTATTGTTCCCAGCTCCCCACCTTTAGTCTTGCAATCGTAAGACAAAAGTAGAACATTCCAAATTACAACTTTCACAATTGTGAAGCATTTACGTCGTGAAGCCACCATACCTGCACAGGCAGGGCTACTGTAGGGACAGTGCTCTGTTTCGTCCTCTCCCTCTTCACACTCTGTTTTCATGTTACAGAGCAAATGATGCTGAAACATGGAGAAGTGACCAACAGAGCAGTTGAAAACACCAGGGGAGAGCATTTGAGGTGTGTATCTTTCATGATTAATTGAAAAATACAGTTTAAAGTTATCTTTGTATTGTAGGCGGACATGCATAATCCTGATGTATGATCGATGGAATAAAAGTGGATCACAAATTTCTTTCCTATCATATTCCTGACTTGTGGCCGTTTTGCTATACATTAGATTCAAATAGAAACAGCTCTGAAAGTCGACTTTCTGTTGAAGACTAATCATAATAACGTAGGATGGTGATGCTGTTAATTCTGTTCTTAATGGTGGGTTTGCATAATCACAACGAGGCACTGTAATGTAACCCGAATAATTAAATGACTGCACTTCAAACAGATTCCTCTCTTGTGATATTCTAATATCAAATACATACAGAGGGTTGTTATAATTTTCTATATCCATGTAATTAGCATATGACTGAATGGAATATTCATCAAAACCGTGACTGTCGCATTCAATAAGTAATCTGTACGTGCGATGCCATTCGCCCCTAACAAAATAACCACTGTTACTGCAAAACCAGTAAGTGCTCCACTGTCTGTCAACACACCAATATTCCAATCGTGTGACACGAGCTCGCACAAACAAACCCTGAGGTACAACAATACGCATTTTACAGAAAGTGTGGAGGTCACTGCAGACCCCATACACAGCTCTTTGGCCACTTGGGAACGTTAGGTTAGGCTTTGCACAGTCTGACACATTGACCCTGTGAATGATGCTGGTGCTGTTGTGTCTGTGGAGCAGCTCCACTCCTGGACAAATGGCGCCGATGTTCAGGGTTGTGGAAGGACCATCTGTGACTGCCCCAAACGTCTGATCTGCATGTAACACTTAGTTAAAGATAAAGCAAGATCCCAAGCTATACGGATGCGCTCCAAGAACTTGTAAGGATTATAGGATTATTGCTATATGGCTTACCATCTGCATAAACATTAATCAGTCTTCCCATTGAGCCCATAGCCACTCACTCTGGGTGGGAGTTGGTGCACGACTGAATAAACGCTCACCTCTGATGATATTTCAATGTGAGACCTCCCAGCCACTAGTCCATGACATTACCACGACGGCTGATCAATCAAGTACTGATGTTCATTGAATGTATGAGCTTTCAAAATGGAAGAGAGCATTGGATGTTCTGAACCGACCGAGTATTTGGTCACCTGATCAGGCGCAATTACAAAATCAATGTGACAATGGCATGAAAGAAAACGAAAACTGGTAAGATGATA
>JAGGCT020003456.1:0-13775 GCA_017654935.2 Phymorhynchus buccinoides
CTCTCTCTCTATCACATCGTCTGATCTCTACTCTCCACACTCTGAATATCTTGTTCCTATTACTCTCCTCCATCTGTATCTCACTACACATCATGACGTCTCCCTCCTCTTCTCTCTCTCTCTCTCTCTCTCTCTACTCTCCTCTCTCTTCTCTCTCTATCTAGAGCCAAGTCTATATATATATCTTCCCTCTATATCTATTCTATACTCTCCATCCCTCTTCTCTCGCTCTTCTCTCTCTCTCTCCCTCTCTCTATATCTATCTATCTATCTATCTAATCTATACTCTCGTCTCCTTTCTCTCCTCTATCTATATCTCTATATCTCTATCTATGTATTATATCTATATCTCACTCCTCTGCTATCCTCTCGCGCAGACATATAATATATCTCTCCCTCCCTCTTAGATTCTCTCTCTCTCCCTCGATCTCTCTCTCTCTCTCTCTATCTATCTATATATCTACTATATTATTCTATCCACATCTAATAAGCATCTCTATATATAATTCGAGATCGCTCTCTCTCCTCTATCTCGCTCTCTCTTTCTATATATCATCTACTCTTACCTCTCTCTCTCTATCTCGTCTCTCTATCTCTCCTCTCTCTATATCTACTCTCTATCCTCTCTCTATCTACTATAGATCTCTCTTTCTATCTCTCTCTCTCCTCTCTCTCTATCTCTCTAGCTCTCTCTCTCTCTCTCTATCTATATTATCTATCTATCTATCTAGATTTTTATCTTATATCTCTCTCTCTCTCTACTCGCCTCTCTCTCTCTCTCTCTCTCTCTCTCTCTCATCATCTCTCTCTTCTCTCTCTCTATCGATCTATCTATCTCTCCCTCCCCTTCTCTCTACTCTCTCTTCTCCCTCTCTCTCGCTCTCTCCTCTATCATCTCTATATTATCCCTCCTCTCTCTTCCTCCTTCTTTCTCTTCTCCCTCGCTCTCTCTCTATATATATCTATCTTCCTATCTCTTCCCCTCTCTCCTCTCTCCTCTCTCTCTCTCTCTCTATCTATCTCTCCATCTCTCTCTCTCTCTCTCTCTCTCTAACTCTCTCTCTCGCTCTATCTCCTCTATCTATATCATCTATATCCTCCCTCCATCCTCTCTCCCCTATCTATCTCTCTATCTCTCCCTCCTCCTCCCTCCCCTCTCCCCTCCCTCTCTTCTATCCCCTCCCTCTCTCTCCCTCTTCTCCTCTCCCTCCCTCTCCTCTTCTCTCCATCTCTCTCTTATTGCATATGCTACTGAATTCGGGTTATTGTTTTACAGTTACATCAACTTGATCGATCGATGGATTTCCTTCCTCCCCTCCTTAAACTTACCTCATTGAACCTGAACGAGTATAAGAATTGGGAACGTTGAAGGTCTTATTATGTCCCACATGGTTAATTCCGGGAGGACGTAAAACAAAAGTTTCTTCTTCTATGTCTCATCACGGCCACATTCTTCATCATCGATCGTCAGACAGTTTTCCGTCACTGTTTGAGCGCAGAGTGCGTCATGCGCCGTTAGCGCCTAGCTAGAAAGAGTAGGACCAGCATGTCCGTCTTCGGCTATGATGACGCACATTTAACAACAAAAGGAGGAAAAGGAATACGACACGGAGGAGAAAGAGGGAATAGATGAAAAGAGAGAAAGAAAGAAGAAAAGAAAGAAAGAAAGATAAAGAAAGGAAGAAAGAAAGAAAGAAAGGGCGAAAGAAAGAAAGAAAGAAAGGAAGAAAGAAAGGGAAAAGAAGAAAAGAAAGAAAGAAAGAAAGAAAGAAAGGAAGAAAGAAAGGAAGAAAGAAAGAAAGAAAGGAAGAAGAAAGAAAGAAAGGAAAAAGAAAGCAGAACCTAAAAAGAAGATTATAAGAAAGAACGAAAGAAAAGGAAGAGAAAGAAAGAAAGAAAGGGAAGAAAGAAAGAAAGAAAGAAAGGAACAGAAGAAAGCAAGGAAGAAAGAAAGAAAGAAAGTAAGAAAGAAAAGGAAAAGAAAGAAGAAGAAAGAAGAAGAAAGAGGAAAGAAAGACAGAAAGGAAAGAAGAAAGAGAAGGAAAGAAAGAAGAAAGAAGAAAGGAAGAAGAAAGGAAAGAAGAAAGGAAAAGAAAGGAAAGAAAGAAAAGGAAGAAAGAAAGAAAAGAAGAACGTAAGAAAGAAAGAAGAAAGAAGAAAGAAAGAAAGGAAGAAAGACAAGAAAGGAAGGAAGAAAGGAAGAAAGAAAGAAAAGAAGAGAAGGGAAGAAAGAAAGGAAAGAAAACAAGAAAGGAGAGAAAGAAAGAAAGAAAGAAAGAAAGGAAGAAACTAAAGAAAGAAAGAAGGTGAGAAGAAAGGAAGGAAGAAAGAAAGAAAAGAAAGAAAGAAGGAAGAAAGAAAGAAAGAAAGAACAGAAAAGGACGAGAACGGAAAGGAAGAAATAAAGAAAGAACACAAGACAAGGAAAGAAGAAAGAAAGGAAGAAAGAAAGGAAAAGAAAGAAAGAAAGAAAGGAAGAAAGACAGGAGAAAAGAATAGAAAGAAGGAATTAAAATAAAGAAAAAAAGGGTTCAGAAAAGAAAGAAAGAAAGAAAAGAAAGAAAGAAAAAAGGAGAAGACTGGCAACGAAGATGAAGAAAAGAGCTCATCATGGGAGGAAGTGATATTAATAATAAAATAATAATAATAAAATAATAATAATATAATAATAATAATAATGATGATAATCATAATAATAATAATAATAATAATAATGATAATAATGATAATAATGATAATAATAATAATAATAATAATGAGCATTTATATGCGCTTATTCTTAAACAAGCCTTAAGCGCTTACAAAAATAAACAAATAATGAATAACCCCCCACCAACTCACCCCAAAAAGCAGTATAGGAAAAATGAGATGTCAAAAATGGCTTCGCACCGAACACGGCACCAAGCGCAAACGCACACACACAAACACACAAACACACACACACACAAACACACACACCACACACACACACAACACACACACACACACACACAAGCTCTCTCGCTCGCTCTCTTCTCTCTCTCTCTCTATCGCTCTCTCTCTACTACTCTCTCTCTGTCCTCTCTCTCTCTCTCTCTCTCTCTCTCTCATTGCCATTGTAAGGGAAAAAACAATGCTTTAATCACAGTACAGATTGATGAATTGTCTTTCCTTTCCATTTAGAACTTTCTTGAATGAGATCGGTGGTGCGTGTGTGGGTTGTGTGGTGTGTGTGTGTGTGTGTTGTACGTGGCGTGTGCGTGCTGTGTGCGTGTGCGGCGTGTGCGTGTGTGTGTGGTGTGTGTTGTGCGTCGGCGGTCGTGTGTGTGTCGTGCGTGTGCGATGTGTGTTGTGTGTGTGAGTAGTGCGTGTGTGTGTCGTCTGCGTGTGCGTGTGTGTGTGGGTGCGTGGCGTGTGCGCGCGCGAGTGTTGTGTGTGCTGTGGTGTGGTGTTGCGTGGTGCGTGGTGGTGTGCGTGTGCGGCTTGTGCGTGTGTGTGTGGGTGTGAAGTCGTGTGTGTAGTTGTGTGTGTGTTTTTGTTTGTGTGGGTTTGTGTGTGTGTGAGAGAGGAGAGAGAGAGAGAGAGAGAGCGAGAGTGGAGAGGAGAGAGAGAGAGAGAGAGAAAAAAGAGAGAGACAGACAGACAGACAGACAGGACAGACAGGACAGACAGTGAGAGAGCTCTTCTCTCTAGCAAATGAACTGAAGCCATAATATTAACCAGCTTTTCAGAGAGAGAAAAATCAACGGCGTTTATTTGTTTGATAATTTTGCTACTATTCTGTTTTCTGTTATATTTTACTGATGGAGTCTCACCTAGAACATCCAAACGGATAATTATTGCTTGTTTTTTTTTGGATCATACTGATTCAAGTTTCTATAACTTTGAAGCACCAAACGTAAAAGCTTCTCACAGAAAAATACCTAAATGAAGAAAAACTATGAAAAGTCATAATCACACAGAACATAAAATGATTTTCATAGAATACTAAAGAATTTGTGTGTGTCTGAAACAGACACATTATGGGACATTAGTAGATATAAAAGATGGTGGGAACGATCCTGGAGGCAATGCCCGGAGACAGTGCAACACCAGAAAAGTCCCGAATTTTTAACAATACAGATTTGTGACCATTTTCATAGAATACTATGATACTTAGGTAAAGATATTATTATTAAGTAAAGTAAGAATGTTATTAAGATTCATTTTCCAAGCCATATTGATAGATAAGTGACATAATTCTACATCTTTAGCGAAGTCCCAGATGCTGGTTAACTTCTCGTCATCTAATTTGTTTCACAAAATATCACTATTTCCCCATGGCAACACAATGAGTTGTAAGTCATATTACGAGTGGCCTAACACTGTGTTACCATGGGGAAATAGAAATATCTTGTGAATAATGTTAACGTGTACACATACCTTAAGTGAGTGGGCCTAACACTGTGTTGCCATGGGGAAATAGAGATATTTTGTGAATATGGTTAACGTGTAGAGACCTTTATGAGTGGCCTAACACTGTTCAGTTGCCATGAGGAAATAGAGATATTTTGTGAATATGGTTAACGTGTACCGAGACCTTTATGAGTGGTCTAGCACTGTTCAGTTGCCATAAGGAAATAGAGATATTTTGTGAATAATGCGTTAACGTGTATAGAGACATTTATGAGTGGCCTAACACTGTTCAGTTGCCATGAGGAAATAGATATATTTTGTGAATATTGTTAAACGTGTACAGAGACCTTTATGAGTAGTCTAACACTGTTCAGTTGCCATGAGGAAATATAGATAATTTGTGGATATTGTTAACGTGTACAGAAACCTTTATGAGTGGCCTAACACTGTTCAGTTGCCATGAGGAAATAGAGATATATTTGTGAATATTGTTAACGTGTACAGAGACCTTTAGGAGTGGACCAACAACTGTTCAGTTGCCATGAGGAAATAGAGATTTTTTTTTTTTTTTTATTTTGTGAATATTGTTAACGTGCATATAGACCTTTATGAGTAGCCTAACTACGTGTTCAGTTGCCATTGGGAAATAGAGGTATTTTGTGGATATTGTTAACGTGTACAGAGACCTTTATGAGTAGTCTAACACTGTTCAGTTGCCATGAGGAAATAGAGATATTTTGTGAAAATTGTTAATGTGTACAGAAACCTTTAATGAGTGGCCTAACACTGTTCAGTTGCCATGAGGAAATAGAGATATTTTGTGGATATTGTTCACGTGTACATGGACAGACCTTTATGAGTGGCATAACACTGTGTTTGCCATGGAGAAATAGGACGATAATTTTGTGAATATTGTTAAACGTTGTCCAGAGACCTTTATGAGTGGCCTAATCACAGTGTTGCCATGGGGGAATAGAGAGCTATTTTGTGAATATTGTTAACGTGTACAGAGACCTTTATAAGTAGTCTAACACTGTTCAGTTGCCATGGAGGAAATAGGGATAGTTTGCGGATTATGTTAACGTGTACACAGACCTTAAAACGTGGCCTAACACTGTGTTGCCATGGTGAAATAGTGAGCTATTTTTGTGAATATTGTTAACGTGTACACGAGACCTTTATGTGTGGCCTAACACTGTGTTGCCATGGAGACATAGAGAGCTATTTTGTGGATATTGTTAACGTGTACAGAAACCTTTATGAGTGCCCTAACACTGTGTTGCCATGGAGAAAATAGAGATAATTTGTGGATGTTGTTAACGTGTACAGAAACCTTAATAAGTAGCTTACAACTCACTGTGTTGCCATAGAGAAATAGAATATTTTTTGTGGATGTTGTTAACGTGTACAGAGACCTTTATGTGTGGCCATAACACTGTGTTGCCATGGAGACATAGAGAGATATTTTGTGAATATTGTTAACATGTACAGAGACCTTTATGAGTGGGATATCACTGTGTCGCCATGGGGAAATAGTGATATTTTGTGGATATTGTTAACGTGTACAGATACCTTTATGAGTGGCCTAACACTGTGTTGCCACGGAGACATAGAGAGATATTTTGTGAATATTGTTAACTTATACTGATATCTTTTTGATTGGCCTAACACTGTGTTGCCAATGGGGGGAAAGGAGACATAGAGAGCTATTTTGTGGATATTGTTAAGCCTATCTAGCCAATAAAAAGCACATGCTAGGGAAAGGAAACAAGCTTGTCACACATCAGTATTGTTAAACAATTCGGGACTCTTTCCTGGTTTTGCACTGCCTTCGGGCATTGCCTCCTGGATTGTTCCCAACCGTCTATATAATCTACTAATGTCCAATATATGTGTCTGTTCCGACCGGAGGACGTTAAACAGAGTTTCGAGGAAAGGGCACACGAAACAAGCGTGCAATTCACCCAGGGGAAGTAAATCTGGTTCTACTGTTGATAATTTGTAGCACGGGATTTGTCGGCCTTACATGCAAGACCTCTCGGTTGAGGCTGAGTGCGGTCTCTGACTGATTGGACGCTAATCTCATCACCATCACGAGTGCGCGGTGTACCCTGGGCAATGGTACCTCCGCCAAAGATGCAGTATTAATACTCAACCCTCCTCAATTTTTTCGGCTCTTTCCGTTTCTGTGGTATAGGTCAAGATGTGCCAACCCCCCACTACCTATCTCGGGCTCTTCCCGCATTTTCACAGTTGCCTTTCTTTACCAAACATTAAGCTGTGTTTTATAAACCTTTTCAGCTAATTATCTTTGTTGAATATTAAATCGCAGTCACGATAAAGTGCCATTATGTGTAATAGGACAAACGCCCCCCCCCCCCCCCCCCCCCCCATATATTCAAAGTTATTTTCTTGTCCCTTCAACATCTAAGATTCTACAGAGTGGGTCGACCATACTGGCTCTCCTTTCCTCTCTCTCTCCTCTCTCTGTGTGTGCCGCGAGGTGCTGATCCCGATGCAAGGTGGCAGATTGCATGGGAAGTCCTACTGAGTGGCAGATAGTAGGAGTTTGGGTGACACAGATTCTCCTCCCTCACCATTGGGGAGTGGAGAGACTTGCAAGCTGACAAGAACGACGCACGGCGACTTGGATCATCTCTGCAGCGTTGGCCTCTGGGTCAAAAAGACCGCCCCGGGTACCAGGGAATAGGGCTGTTTGGGTGCCCGTGGTGGGAGTCGCAGCCTAATTTTCATGGGAGTAATAGTAAATGACGTAAGCAAAGGTGAAAAGGTAGAGTCAGAGAGTGATAAATGAAGAAGTACAGGCACAGAACTTCAGAAGTTCGGGGAATGATTGCATAAAAGTCATTCTCTACCCCACCCCCCACCCTGTATTTACAACGGGTGGGGGGGGTAGGGGGGGGGGGGGGAAGAGAAACCTTATACGAATCGTGGGATTCTTGTTGCACTTTAGCAGTGTCACAAAAATCAAATTTCGACACCTTCCAAAAAACAACAAAAAGAAACGAAAGTTCGGAATCGGTTGACTCGGAAGCGTAACACCTGACCTCATTTTATCGCAATATTCCTGCCTTCAGTCCCGTTCATAACGAGAGGAAAGAGCAGTGCATCCGTTTGACTTCTGAGCTGTGTCAAACCTACTCTCATTTAGACTCAGTAGATATGCTTACCCTGCCAACTGATATGACACGAAGAAAGATCCGTACATTGAATTAAATTTGAAGGTTATCTTCTGTTGTGGGCTACCTAGGGGAGACGGGGTAAAAAGCCGATGCGGGTAAGAAGCCACCCCAATGATCTCATGAAATAAAGACAATTTCAGTCAAATGCCCATGAGACGAAGATAGACATTAACGCTAGTCTCTGGGTAAAATGAGACTGAAATTTGCTTCATTTCATTGAGATAATTGGGGTGGGCTTCGTACCCGCCCATGCGCTTGTTACCCCGTCTTCCCCTACTACATGTAAACTAACGAATGCAAGTAAGTGTTTGTGTACGTGGTATGTACCTTTTAAAATAGTTTTTATTTTTGTTTGGCCCAACATGGTAGGTAGGTAGGTAGGTAGGTAGGTAAGTAAGGGACAGGATTCATAGCCGTAGGCCGCGCGGACCTATATAAAGCCCCCCTCTTTGAATGATTATTTGTATGGCATCATGGTTGTTGTTGGTCTGGTTGCCACGCTATAAATAGTATCGTCCTTGACGGGCATAAATGTGACTATAGCTAAATAATAATGTTCAAGACATCCATTAATCAAAATCACAAACAAAGGATCTTTGAATATTGACTTGTATCCAAAAGCGTTCTTGAATGATTAGTATTAGGTGCAAATTTCAGTGGTCGAAGACATAATAATTCCAGCGGTTCGCAACTCTGGTGAATAAGAACACTTTTCTTGATTAGTTCTACAAACTTGACATACATTTGACTCAAAACTACATGTCAACTAATGACTGTAAAGTGAGTGGTTGTGTTGTGGGACATTTTAAAATGGTTCTTTATCCCATTTCTTTATATACACAAAGAAGAAAGTTAGCACCCACAACATTTTGCTGGTAGATGAGATGAAATTCGAGATTATTGAAATAATCAATAAAGAATGAAACAAACATGATTGGTAATGAAAGTTTGCCTAGTGACTAAAGAAACGCATAATTAATGTATGGTTTTGCAAATGCATTCTGATATTCTGAAACAAAAAGGGTTGATCAGTTCAAATTAAAAGTACCCATGTTAATTATCAATGTAACAATTCATATTGGCTATCTGAAAAGTTAATCATTGTGGGAAAACGTCATGAGAGTGTCCAAAACTTCATTTGGCAAATCAAAGCTCAGTAGGTTTAGCGTGTGTTCATCCTGTGCCCTGGAGACTGCTTAACCCCTGATTAAACGGAAAATAATGGTAGCCTTGTAATAGCTAAGGTGTGTGCTTACTTTTTTCTTCGCGACATTAGGTATTCTGCACTTATCTTTGTTGTTGTTCTCTTCTTCTTCCTTCTTTCTTGGTGGTGACATCTTCTTTATCAGGTCAGGTCAGGTCAGGTCAGCTCTTAGGCAGCTAGGGCCTTCGCGGCCTCTTGAAGTACCTTCTTTTGATTGTTCCGTCTTTTGATGGCAGAGGCTCTGGGGTACGGGCCCGTAGTATCCTTACATTTCCCAAGGCTACGGGTACGACGCTCAACAACGAGACGCATAAATTGTGCGCAAATGTCTTCAAAAAAACTACTAATACTACTGACACTAACGTGATCCTTAACCCTATTCTACCAAGATGCGTTATATTACGAAATAAGAAAACGCATTTTTGACGAAAAATCTCGACTAGGAAGAGCACTATCCATGAACATGTCGGAGTGTTGCCAGAACGGCCCGTACCTGTAGCCACGTGTTTTGATTATTTATTTTTGATGTGATTATTAACAGAAAGTAATTGGAGACGTGACCAAATAAATTAAAAGAAAAGAAGAGAAGAGAGCGGGAAAATAATAAATAAAGAAGTCTCCATAACTGCACTTAGAAATACCCAGTCCGTGAATCCATAAGTCCATGTTCTGCTGCCATTTTCGTTGGGGTTTGGGCGGCGGACTGACCCAGCCAGTCAGGTCCCGCTGATAGGGATCCGCAGACATGATGGAACATCCTGGTGGAAGGATTTCTTGGCTGGCTAGGAGCTTCTTTAACCAACGGCAGAATCACCCCCCTCCCCCTCCCTCGTCATTAACTAATATACCAATAAAAATCCGTATCGGTTACATTTTTGATCGCTGTCCAGAATACTTTTGAATTGTTCTTAAACTGTCATCGATTAGCTCTTTTTTTTCAATGTTTACGGTAGTAAATGCGGGAACGAAATGCTCTTCTACTATTAGCCGGCAGCGCAAGCAGCAGTAGTAGTAGTAGTAGTAGTGGTAGTGTAGTGGTAGTGTGTAGTGGTAGTAGTATAGTAAGTGGTGTGGTGTTGGTGGTGGTGGTGTAGTGGATAGTAGTATAGTAGTAGGGGAAGACGGGGTAAAAAAGCGCATGGGCGGGTAAGAAGCCCACCCAATTAATTCATGAAATAAAGACTATTTCGAGTCAAATTTGCCCATGCGACGAATGCTAAACATTAACTCTCGTCCATGGGCAAACATGAGACTGTGTTACGCTTCATTTCATGAGATAATTGGGGTGGGCTTTCTTACCACGCCCATGCGCTTTTTACCCCTTCTTCCCCTAGTATTAGTAGTAGTAGTAGTAGTAGTAGTATAGTAGTAGTATAGTAGTAAGGTAGTAATAGTAGTAGTAGATAGTAGTAGTAGTAGTAGTAGTATGTAAGTATAGTAGTAGTAGTAGCACATCAGCAAGCACAGCTGCAGTCTTTCAGTTCTGTGACTTGTACAATTTTTTACATGGCCTTTGGGGCCATCCCCTAATGCCAAAACAAGTCCCCAATTCCTCATGACATTGACGTGGGATGTACGCCCTGGCCAAATAGTCCGACTATCCTCAGAGCACATCTAGCCCAATTATATAGAATTACTTGTTTATTGGTTGTGATTGGCCAACTTCAAAAGTTTTGATAGAAGCAAACGGAAAGTTTGCTGCAATTGTTGTGTATGCCGCTGTAATGTTGGTTCAAATGTGTGAGACCATTGTGCTGTATAACTAATAGTCATTATGCTGTATATAACTAATAGGCATTAGCTCGAGAGTTTAGCCTGCAGATTGTTGTGTATGTCACTGTAATGTTGGTCAATGTAAGACCAGTGTGCCTTGTATCTAACTAAATAGGCATTATGCTCGAATAAGTTTAGCTGCAATTGCTGTGTATTTCGCCTTGTAATGTTGGTTCAATGATAAGACCATGTGCTGTATCTAACTATAAAATAGCATTTATGGCTCGAAGAAGTTTATCTGCAGATTGCTGTGTATGTCGCTGTAATGTTTGTTCAATGTATAAGACCATTGTGCTTTATCTAACTAAATCGGCAGATGCCTGTATCTAACAAATAGGCATTATGCTCGACAGAAGTTTAGCTGCAGATTGTTTGTATGTCACTGTAATGTTGTTCAATGATAAGCCATTGTGCTTATCAACAAATAGGCATTATGCTGTATCTTCACTAAATACGCATTCATGCTCGAAGAAGTTTAGCCTGCGATTGTTGTGTATGTCCACTGTATGTTTTGGTTCAAATGATATGACCATTGTCTGTATCTAACTAAATAGGCATTATGCGTGGTATTCTAATAAATCGGACATTATGCTCGAAGAAGTTTAGAGCAGATTGTTGTGTATGTCACTGTAATGTTGGTTTCAATGATAAAGACCATTGTGCTGTATCTACTAAATTAGGCTTATGCTGTACTCTACTAGTAGGCCCAATTATGCTCGAGGAAGTTTAGATTGGCAACATTGTTGTGTATGTCACTGTACTGTTGGTTCAATGTAAATACCATTGTGCTCGTAATCAACTAATAGGCATTTGCTGTATCTAATAATACGCATTATGCTCGAAGAAGTAAAATCCACAATGTTTTGCCTTTTGGTGTTTATGGGGTGGGGGTGGTGGGCCATTAACATTCTTTACTTGGTGGGCGAATGTCGGATATACCACAACTTTCGTATTCGAACAAGTTTGTGTCTCCTCTTTTATTTTGTTTTTTTTTTTGTATATTGATTGATTGATTTTATTTGTATTACTTGAATGATTTATTATTTATTATTTATTTATTTTTTATTCTTATTATTTATTAGTATTATTATTATGAGTTCCTTTCACATGTTCCGTTTTCCTGTTTGCGGTTTTCCCAGTCATAAGAGAAGCATCTGGGGGGGGGGGTGAAAGATCACACTGCCCTGCACGTCATCTTTTCACCATGTTTCCTGCCTTGCCTCTCGTCAACTTTCACACCATATTCCTGCTTGCACGTCAACTTTCACCATGTTCTGCCTTTGCCACGTCAACTTTCCACCATGTTCCTTGCCTTGCCACGTAACTTTCAACCATGTTTCCTGCCTGCCCGTCACTTTCACCATGTTCCTCTGCCTTGCCCACGTCACTTTTTCGCCATAATCTTGCCACTGCCACGTCAACGTCGGCCATGCTCACAATGGCAAGTGATTATTGTATTCATTCCCCGTGTGGATTACCGGGGTCTTTCCATAAAATATTTCCCCACCTTCTGAAGTTCTGGCTAGTACGTCCTCTCTAATCTGCCACTCTCTGCCTCTGCCTTTTTCCTTGCTTTCTATCATCTACATCTTTCTGGACTTATTGGCCATTATCCTGCCTTTTTTGAAAAAAAATCTTCCAACTACACATGTTTCTTCTTTGAGCTCCTCCGAAATCGTAATGTGGTCGGCTGTACGCAGCGGGGGACCATGTGAAAAAACTGAAACCGGAACATTGTACCGTTAGCCATTATGGCCATATGGCCTGGAACGCAGAAGAAGAAGAGGAATTGTATTCATCGTATAGGATTAGCGGTCGCATGTTACTTCGTTCAGGTGGGGGGGGGACAAAAAGACTCACGACGATTGACTGATAGAGCACGGCGCCGTGACGGGTTTGTGTTTGTTGACTTTGTCAGTCAGGTCATGTCCAGGTCGGGATTTCTTTCTTCTTCTTCTGGTTTCAGGCCATATGGGTCATAATGGGTGGAGATAGCGATACGTATTTGTGAGTTTTTCAGTGTCATAGGTCTCCCCTGGCTCACTGCATCTCAGCCGACACATTCCGATTTTCAGAGGACGTCAAAGAGAAAATTATTTGAGGAGGTTTTATAAAAATAAGGCACGAGATTGTGCCAGTAAATCAGAAAAACTAGTGTATTATAGTAGAACAAGGAGAGAAAAAAGCAGTCAGGAGAGTGAACATATTAAGGAAGTTACTATCACAGAACTTCCAGAAGTTGGGGGAACGATTTGTACTGAACCAAGTTCTCCGGTCTCCCCGTATGGAAAGGGAAGGTCAGGAACACGTGTGAGACATAATTTGCCGTGCAGGCGGCCGTCTTGCAATGTTGTCACTGTCCCCCTGCTCTCATGGGTCCTTGTTTGTCTTTCTATATCCTCCACAGCCCCACTCCCCTCACTTCCCTTTTATTTCTGACTAAGCATCTTTCCTGTTCCTAGCCTGACCTAGCTGATGTTTACGACTATATCAGTACTATCACGACATCTTTCTAAGCAGTTGTGACCTACAGAGCCGTCACTGTAACGACACCGTTTCAGAAGATGTTACGAACTTATTCAGTACTAATCACGAACTCTTCTAAGCAATTGATGACACGAGGGGGGGAGGACAGAGCCGTCACTGTTGAACTACAACGGTCCAGAGTTGTTACGACTATTCAGTACTATAACGACTCTTCTAAGCAGCTGTAACTTACAGAGCCGTCACTGTACGACCGTTTCAGAGCTGTTACGACTACTCAGTACTTAACGACTGTTGGTAAGCAGCTGTGACGTACAAAGCCTCACTGTACGACCGTTCAGAACTGTGTACGACTATTCAGTACTATAAGACTCTTCTAAGCAGCTTGGTTACCTTACAGAGCCGTCACTGTACGACCGTTCAGAGCTGTTACGACTATCATTACTATAACGGACTGTTGTAAGCCGCTGTGACCTACAGAGCCTTCACTGTATCGACCGTTCAGAGCTGTGTAAGACTATTCAGTACAATACGAACTGTTGTAGCAGCGTTGACCTTACAGTGCCGTCAAACATGGTACCGACCGTCAGAGTTTTTACAACTAATTCAGTACTATAACAACATGTTGTAAGCAGCGTTGACCTACAGAGCCGTCATTGGGTGCGTGCATCCAGTAGTTGTTGCGACTATTCCAGGACTATAACGACTGTTGTAAGCAGCGTTGAACCTTACGGCCG
>JAGGCT020003457.1:0-13764 GCA_017654935.2 Phymorhynchus buccinoides
AGTCAACAAAACTTCTTCGATCGCTGGAGTTGAGTTTCACACGAATCACAATCCCCCTCAAAGGCTAGGAGCGTGCTGTCCCTTCGTTCAGGTTTTCGTCAAGAGATATAACATGTTCTAAAACATTGTAAACCATGCACAGAACAAAGATAGAAATAGTTAGTGGGCAAGGAGAGATATAATAGTAATGTAAAGAAAGGTAACTCTCTCTGTAATTAACCCATCACCAAGGTTATTTACGGCACCAAGTCGACTAGCAAAGTATAAACACATTGAGAAGAAGACAGACCCAGGTTCATCCTCCGAAAAGGACGACACAGGACATGGCAGGACTGCCCATATTGATTCAAGAATGGTATAGCCTTCTAGTCTTGAATTGTTTAAACAACACAGAACAAACTGGTCTGCCTCGATAGAAGTTGGGTAAACAAAGATAGAAATAGTGAGGCAAGGAAAAAGGATAATAGTAAAGCAAAGAAAGGTAACTCTCTCTGTAATCAACTCCATTCACCAAAGTTATCTACGGCACCAAGTCACCTAGCAAAGCATAAACACATATTTTTCAATAATTTTGTCGTATGTATTCCTCTTTGGACAAAACGTGCTGGTGCTGGCATTGTTGTTAAACAAAACTATTCAGATACAATTGTGGGACAGTGGGTGGATGCCTCGTGCCTCCATAAGGGGATCCATCGAGCTGCATGACCCCACCCCTGCACAAGTCTCTCCCCTTGGGGATACCAGGGGATCTTTCATACAAATAGTTCCCCCACCTTCTGGAAGTTCTGTGCTTGAAACTTCCTCTAATCTGTCATTCTCTTTGACTCTGCCTTTTCCCTTTGCTTTCTATCATCCACTATCTTTCTAATTACTGGCCCATTCTCACACACACAGAAGGAGAAAGAGATGCGAGCGCTATATGCATGGCATGTGTGTGTGTGGTGGGGAGTGTGTGTGTGTGTGTGTGTGTGTGTGTGTGTGTGTGTGTGTGTGTGTGCGCGTGCGTGTGTGCGTGGGTGTGACAGAAATACTGTCATGTAGGTCACTCCCCTCTCTCTCAAAAAAACACAAACAAAGCCAAACCCTTCTTATTGCAAACTGAAGCTACTTTTCTAATTCAGAACAACCAGAGGGTTATTTCTAGAGCTGGAAACAAAAATTCAACCGTTTTCCATAGTGTAACCTACATCAATGATCATAACAGTGAAGACAAAGTGACCTTTTTCTTATTTTTACTGCACACTCTCTTCTCTACTTACCTACAAACATACACACACTATAATTATGCTAACGTTTCCATTTAAATGCCACCTCCAATGCTCCTTGATGTATGCGAAGGTCTTAAAGACAGAACACGGAAGCTACTTCATAACACTATTTGCTATCTCTTCTACTATTTACCATCTTACCTCGTTAAAAAAAAGAGAGTCAACAATAAGTAAAAGATTAACAAAACAAACAATATTTATTTTTTATAGCAAAACACACACACACACACACACACATAGATCTATGTCTTGGTAGATTTCCTCATGATATAGCGAAAATTAATATCTTTTTCAAAATAATGATTTCACTTTTATGTTTGATGTATTCTATGGCTAAGGGTACGTACACATACATATGCGGGGATTCCGTGCGGAAACCCGTGCGAACGTGTCCGTATTTCCCCTAATCCGTACATTTTTACCCTTCTTTCTGTTACTTATTTACAGATTGCGCATGGGATATCCGTATGAACTGTGTACGATGCCTTAAATGTTAAAGAACCAAGACTGCTTCATTTGGAATAAAAGTAAATGTAAGAATTGTCTCCTTTGCCCAAAACACACACAAGCACTATGATGGTTTTGACTATGTGAGTGTGTGTGTGTGTGTGTGTGTGTGTGTGTGTGTCTGTCAGTGTGTGTGTGTGTGTGTGTGTCTGTCTGTTGTCTGTCTGTCTGTCTCAGTGTGTGTGTGTGTGTGTGTGTGTGTGTGTCTGTCAGTGTGTGTGTGTGTGTGTGTGTGTGTCTGTCTCAGTGTGTGAGTGTGTGTGTGTGTCTGTCAGTGTGTGTGTGTGTCTGTCTGTCTGTCTCACTGTGTGTGTGTGTGTGTGTGTGTGTGTGTGTGTGTGTGCGTGCGTGCGCGTACCTGCATGTGCGTGCGTGTGTGTGTGTCTTCCTTTTTAACGTCTATCCACTTCTCGTGATATTAGACTATTTCTGCTTATGCTTATCTATGTTTAAGGAAAGGCAATCAAGTATGTGTGTGTGCGTGTGTGTGTGTGTGCGTGTGCGTGTGCGTGTGCGCACGCGCGTGTGTGTGCGTGCGTGCGCGTTTGAACGAATATGTCCACATTATTTTACTCCATTTTCAAACTGGATCTACATGTCCTGTGCACGTGTCACTGCAAACAAATATGTGCCTAAATCGTGAAAATGGGCAATGAAATGATCGATTGACTGATTGATTTATGAAAGGCTTCAAAGGATTAGAGGATTGCATGACTGACTGATTGATGACAGGATTAGATGATTACATGACTGACTGATCGGTTGATTGATGAAAGGCTTCAAAGGATTAGATGATTACATGACTGACTGATCGGTTGATTGATGAAAGGCTTCAAAGGATTAGAGGATTGCATGACTGACTGATGTGTTGATTGATGAAAGGCTTCAAGGGATTAGATGATTACATGACTGACTGATCGGTTGATTGATGAAAGGCTTCAAAGGATTAGATGATTGCATGACTGACTAATCGGTTGATTGATGAAAGGCTTCAAAGGATTAGATGATTGCATGACTGACTGATCGGTTGATTGATGAAAGGCTTCAAAGGATTAGATGGTTACATGACCATGGGTGCAACTCCCCAAAATGAAACAAAATGAAAGGCAGGGGTCCAGGGACCCATGGCCCCGGCAGGGTACAGGGGCAGAGCCCCGTCGGACGATTCAGGGGGACAAGTTAAAAGAGAGAGATAACGAGATAGACAGACAGTTATAATGATACACAGAGACATTTGAGTCTGATAAGCCTTGTAAAATTATTACATTGCCTTTGTAAACTTCCAAGATGGAACCACCAAGTTCAAAACGCCCCAAATCGGTGGTCAATTTTTATTTTTGATGAATTAAAAAAACATGAAGTTCAGTTTCTGGTAAAATTAAAAATACTGAAATCAGTGTAAGCATGAAAGAGTAGCACCCATGCATGCATGACTGATAGATTGAATGTTCGATTGATTGATTATTGATTAAATCGGCTTAGAGGACTAATTGGTGTTGGCCTTGATGGCTATACTGGCGTGGGCCGAAATGACAATAGCCTTGGGCCGAAATGAATATTGCATTGGGCCGAAATGAGTAGAGCCATGGGCCAAAATGACTACAGCCCTTGGCCAAAATGACTATAGCCCTGGGCCGAAATGACTATAGCCTTGGGCCAAAACGTGCCTTGGGCTGAAATGACCAAATATCCGTGGTCCGAAATGAGTACACACCTCTGTGCTGGTAACTTTCTATAATATATCTCTCTTTTTGACTCTCCCCTTTACATTTTGTAACTATGCCATCACTATTTTTCTTCTCCCGTGGGGATACCGGGGGGTGGGGGTGTCTCTCGTACAAATAGTTCCCCCACCTTGTGGAAGTTCTGTGCTTGTAACTTCCTCTAATCTGTCGCTCTCTTTTATTCTGTCTTTACTCTTTGCTTACTGTCATCTACTGTCTTTCTGCCTTATTGGTCCATTCTCCTGCCTTTGTTCCAGAAATGCTTAGAAAGATTTTTTTTCCCAGCTGAAGTCGGACATGCTGGGCCTATTTGTTAGTTAGGCGCATAACGGCAGCATGACGCATCTTCGTATACGATAAACCCGAGTTCGAACCTGGGTACAGGGGATTTTTTCTCTCACTCTGCACTAGGCCTTACTGAGACGAAAAACCGAGGTCCCGTGTGCACATGCACTTATATGACACTTTAAACCCAGTGGCAACGAAAAACATTTTATTTGGTCAGAAGATAGCATGAAAGCTAAAGTGGCATGCAAGGGGTGAAACTATCCTGGCAGGTCTCTCTCTCTCTCTCTCTCTCTCTCTCTCTCTCTTCCTCTGCCTTCCTGTCTCTCTCTCTCTCTCTCTCTCTCTCTTCCTCTGCCTGCCTGTCTGTCTGTCTCTCTCTCTCCCAATAACAGGGCCTATTTTTATCTATTTTTTTAAAAAGAAGGTAATATTAGTGTATGAGAAAGGGGCAATACTCTTGCTTTACTCTTTGTCAAATACCTGGATTTGGTTCCCTTTGACCATTAACATTTGAATGATTAATGCTTGGATCGAAACAAATTCCTAACCAGATCAATAAAACGCAGCAATGTCATGACTATTTAAAAACAAAACAAAAAAACTTCCTCTTTAAGATGCCTACCCCTCTACCAAATTTCATCAAAATCTGCCCAGTAGTTTTTGAGAAAATCACAGACAGACACACAGACAAAGAGGCCAAAAACAATATCCATCCTCTGGTAATAATAAATAACAACAAGAAAACAAGTAAGCCATACAAAACAAAATTTATTCCAAAAACAACAACTACAAAAGCATGAAACAAAAGAAAAAGAAAACAAGAGGAAAAGCCTTCAAGGCTCACTCGAACAGGAACATGTGGGACAACAACAAAGAAAGATTGAGGGGGGGGTCTTCAGTACAAGATTGCCAATAAAATTTGAAAGTACAAATGAAATTATCGTTAATGGATACAACAACAAAAAGTGCACGTGCCGAGAACCGGGCCCAGACAGACGCTCTACCAATGAGCTATGGAGGCTTTCAGTGTTGATGAGTTTCTTAACTCGTGTTGCCCGGCTGTTGAAGACTCTCTAACCCACTAATCTAAAATGTTATCTGTTTGTTATCTGTTTACAGTGTTGTTTTAAGTATTTAATTATTCAAATCATTATTGTTTGAAAGCTTGTATAGACATCTATATGTGTGCAAAGCTTAAACAATGTATGCCTTCTATTTCCCAAGAAAATGCCAACGTTAAAGTTTGGAGATTAGACCACGGACGCAACACACACATACAGACACTCACACACACAAACATACACACAACCAAACAACTATCATGCTATAGACTCACTTCGTTAACACGAGTGAGCCAAAAACATACACATATTTTTACAAAGTTGGAAAACCATCAGAAATAGCTTTATTAATCATACAATGTCTTGCTTTCCTCACACAACCAAATGTCTTTTCCAAAACGTTGGTCTTAGATCAAAATAAATATATAAGGACTGTATCCTTTACATTACTTAGCAACAAGAAAGGCAAAGCCATCAAGGCTCACTCGCTTTGCATTTTAGGAGATCGATCTAAATGCCTGACTGCTTTCACATAAACCCTACACCCAAAACACAAAACCTTCGATTTGCATATTCTGTTAAATATACATAAACAAGCAAGTGCCTCTGTAAAGCAAGTGCCTGTGTCATTTTTGTTACATCACAAAATGACATAATTTCTATATACATCACAAAATTACATAATTTCTTTATACGGTTAGGGTCTAATTTTAACACTGTTCTCCAGCGCTCCGAGAAGTATACATGTACTCTTTCTATTCTCACTTCTAAAGTAAAAGAAGAGTGCATGTGTAATTAAAGTTTAAGTGGTCACAGACTACATACACACATACATACATACATACATACAGTGATACACACAGACACACAACCGAACAAGATGAAAATATATGGGCTCACTCGTGAAACGAAGATGAGAATATAGACACTTCGTTTCACGAGTGAGCCAAAAACAACAACAAAACATGATGGTTTTGCATGCGTAGGTGTGCGCGCAACGTGTGTGTTTGCATGTGAACAAGTAGGTCCAAAAGCCCATGTGCAAATATGTTGATGGACTGAGTTTGGGTTCAACACTGTGTGTGCAGAACCATCTTTATGTATGAAACATGACATTCTGTTGTTGTTGTTGTTGTCTGTCTGTCGTTTCTGACAATGACTACTAGATAGCAGAGAGGGCAGCTGGTATTCTGTTGTTGCTGTTGTTGTTGTTGTTGTGTGCCTTGTCGTTTCCGACAATGACTACCAGATAGCAGAGAGGGCAGCTGCTATTCTGGCGGGCTGGGCTAAAATTTGTTTATAGTGGACAAGCCTTGCCCAGGGTACATCCCCACTCTCTCGGCCAAAGGGATTTGCGGATGAGAGTTGACGTTGGGGAAGGTCCCCAAAGGCCAACCAATCCCATTGGCTGCAGCACCAGAGCCAGTGCAAATGCCCCCTAGTTAGAGAATCAGTCTTCCACGAAAGACTAAGCTGTACCGTGATATTCCAATACTGTATAATATCATTTATATATACAGTGGAACCTCCCTTATAAGACCTCCCATTATAAGACTCCCTCCCACATAAGACCTACTTCTTTGAAACATTGCCCTTCTTTGTAAGTATTAAAATTACCTCCTTTATAAGACCTCTCCCTTATAAGACCTCATTTTGGATTATTGTTTAAGGTCTTATAAGGGAGGTTCCACTGTAGTACACATCCACATAATCATGCTACAATGTAATATGGGCAGGTATGCATGTACATGTGTCTACACCTGTGACGATATACGTGTCCAACACAATGAAAACAGTTGAACACACATAAAAACAAAACAGCATAATAGACACAAATGGCACGGAATGTACTTCTGATACAAACAAGCGAAGAGAAAAAAGTGACAAATTTTTAATAGATGTGCACACTAATAATGATATATTTGACACACACTGTGTCAGTACATCAATTCATGGTCAACCAGTGTTTCTTAGTCTTTGGCAACAAGCCTCAGATCATAGGCGTTATCAGCTCCCATACGGTACCTGTCATTGCCACCCAGGTCCCAAGACACAATGACCCATTTATCTGGATGTAGTTCTGTGACTGTACCCGCACCTGGAGGACAGCCATCCTGGAAGAAATCCAAAAGTAGAATCAAAACAGAAAAAGACGTGCAAAGCAACCAACATGATACCTGAAGAATAAATAAGTACAGTATTAACTGTTAAAAAGAAGACGTGCAAAGCAACCAACATAATATCTGAAGAATAAATAGGTACAGTATTTACTGTTAAAAAGAAGACGTGCAAAGCAACCAACATGATATCTGAAGAATAAATAAGTACAGTATTTACTAAAAAGAAGACGTGCAAAGCAACCAACATGATATCTGAAGAATAAATAAGTACAGCCAAAACTGTTAAAAAGAAGACGTGCAAAGCAAACAACATGATATCTGAAGAATAAATAAGTACAGTATTTACTAAAAAGAAGACGTGCAAAGCAACCAACATGATACCTGAAGAATAAATAAGTACAGTATTTACTGTTAAAAAGAAGACGTGCAAAGCAACCAACATGACATCTGAAGAATAAATAAGTACAGTATTTACTGTTAAAAAGAAGACGTGCAAAGCGAAGCAACCAACATGATATCTGAAGAATAAATAAGTACAGTATTTACTGTTAAAAAGAAGACGTGCAAAGCAACCAACATGATACCTGAAGAATAAATAAGTACAGTATTTACTGTTAAAAAGAAGACGTGCAAAGCAACCAACATGACATCTGAAGAATAAATAAGTACAGTATTTACTGTTAAAAAGAAGACGTGCAAAGCAACCAACATGATATCTGAAGAATAAATAAGCACAGTATTTACTGTTAAAAAGAAGACGTGCAAAGCAACCAACATGACATCTGAAGAATAAATAAGTACAGTATTTACTGTTAAAAAGAAGACGTGCAAAGCAACCAACATGACATCTGAAGAATAAATAAGTACAGTATTTACTGTTAAAAAGAAGACGTGCAAAGCAACCAACATGATATCTGAAGAATAAATAAGCACAGTATTTACTGTTAAAAAGAAGACGTGCAAAGCAACCAACATGACATCTGAAGAATAAATAAGTACAGTATTTACTGTTAAAAAGAAGACGTGCAAAGCAACCAACATGACATCTGAAGAATAAATAAGCACAGTATTTACTCTTAAAAAGATGTGCAAAGCAACCAACATGGTACCTGAAGAATAAATAAGTACAGTATTTACTCTGAAAAAAATGCCTACACAGTCGGACAGACTCACACACACACACAGACAGACAGAGTCGAACAGACAGACTCACACACACACACACAGACAGAGTCGGACAGACAGACTCACACACACAAGCTCTCTGGCATCATTGTAATGTTGCAATACAGTGGAACCTCCCGATAAGACCTTAAGAATTAATTCAAAACGAGGTCTTAAAGGGAGGGGTCCTATAAGGGTGGTAATTTTAATACATACGTCTAGAGAAGTAGGTCTTATGTGGAAGGGAGTCTTATAATGGGAGGTCTTATAAGCGAGGTTCCACTGTATTACTGAAAGGAGTTACGTTTTTGGTGCAGTTTGTTGTTCACTGGTTAATCGAAAACCTTGTAGTTCAATTTTTTTCCAACTTTAATATCCAAAATTAATAACAACACTGACAGATTAAAAAAATGATAATACAGTGGGTCTTTAAGGGAGGTGATTTTAACACTTACAAAGTGGGTCTTATAAGGGAGGTGATTTTAATACTTACAAAGAAGGGCAATGTCTCAGAGAAGTAGGTCTTATATGGGAGGGAGTCTTATAATGGGAAATCTTATAAGGGAGGTTCCACTGTATTACTGAAAGGAATTACGTTCTTGGTGCAGTTTATTCACTGGTTAATGAATTGGTTTAGATCTTAGTCCATCGAATTACTTACAAAAATACAACACATAATGAATTATCAAAAACCTTGTAGTCCAATTTTTTTACAAACTTTAATATCCAAAATTAATAACAACATTGCCAGAATAATAACATGATAATAATAATAATTATAACATTTATAATAATAATAACATGATAATGATAATAACATGATTGCCAGAACTTGTTATTCAAAGCTATATGAAATTAATGTACCCAATCAAAAAATGCCTGAAAATCGTACAGTATAAATGTCAAATAAAAAGTGAACATGATTTTTTAAATTGCTAATTCTATGTAAAACAGTGAAGGTAAATGTGCCAATTTTACCTCGGATCCATAATCCCAGTCCCATCCACGCCTGACGCGATGTCCAACTTTGACCACAGCTGCAAACTCTGGTCCATCTGACAACACAAGAAGCCCCTCAGTGCTTTTTGCAAGAAACACGTCGAGATCACCAGAAAGACAGCCTTTTCAAGGATCGGAACACTCACTTTGCTCTGGTTTCCTATAAATCAAACCGTCAAAAACAGTGATTCCTGCCATGGTAGAGTTCCCGGACAAACAACCCATTTTGGACGGGGTGGGTGGATGTGGAGGTTGAAGCTTTCTCTTCTCTGTAGTGCAGTAAAAAACAAATTGGAGCTATATCCTTTGTTGTGAGCGAAACTCCTTTTGGTAGTAAACTGCATAAAATTGCTATTAAAAAAATAAATAAATAAGTTATATTGTAGAAATTTTGTGCAAAGGATTTGGTTTGACTTAGGCGGCCATTCTGTCACTGAAAGAGATTTGACTTCCAGCACCTCCGCCAAGGAGGAATTGCCGATTTGATGGTTTGATTTCCTATTTGAAAAAAAAAAGAGCAAAGTGAGTGTTGCGATCTCTGTAAAGGGTGTTTTCCTGGTGATCTAAACGTGTTTCTTGCAAAAACTCATCCGTCAGGGTGTCCCTTTAAAACTGTAACAGCTCAAAACTCTGCAATACTGTACTTCCCAACGCTCCCCACCTCTCCTCCCCAAATAAAACACCATTGGCTTAAATGATTTTCATTTACCAAAACGCACATTACACAAATATTAAGCCAACATAACGGCAACAACAAGCTTAAAGCTTATACTGTGCCAACGTACTACACATGAATTTCTGAATGGCGGCTGGCAAGTACAAGACTAAACAGGCTGAACTTAAACATTATCAAAGAAAAAGATCGGTACATTTCAAATCCTTCACTAAATATACATCAAAAACCAATAAAAATAAGAAAGAGAAAAATCCAAACTTTGTGATATATATGTTACGCCTAATGTGAACAGTTGCCTAATGTTAACATTAGGCAACAATATTGCCTAATGTTAACATTAGGCAGGATCATTTTCCAGATGTTAACATTCGGCAACTAACTTGCATAATGTTGACATTAGGCAACGCTTTCACATTAGGCAGGAGCATTTTAACTAATGTGAACAGACAACCTGTGTACACAATGGGCGTGTTTTTGTTGTTGCCTAATGTGAACATGAGCAAAATCAGGGGGGCCATTGTTGGCTAGAAAGCGAATTGTTTTTTATGCTTTCAGCCTCCGAACAAACAAATGAATCCAAACTTAAGATTGTCACGTCAATCATGCAAATGTAAAGGAAGAGGGTTTGAGTGGTAGGGTTGAGGGAAGTGAGTGTAAGTTCACCCCACCCCCTCCACACCCCAACTCTCTCTGTTGTTGATCATGAACATGGTGTGAACTGGAACATGACTTGTTTTCCTGCCGCAAAACAGCTGAAAACTGACACCCAAGAAGTGAGCTCATTTCGCTTCGCAACTTTATTAGTTCTTTGTTTTTATTGAAAAAATAATTGTCAGTTGCAAGATGGATATCAAAGCCCAGTTTGAAGAAAAACTATCAGAAAAGCTTCAAGGAAAAGCAGACAACTCCGTTATTCATACCCAAGCACAGTGCCAGAAAATATTACAAGATCTTCCGAGGATTCAATCTGTGGGCGCAAAAAGTGTTTACGAATTTAATGTGAAACGGAGATTTGAAGTACTTCGCGTTGGAGATTGTGACAGATTGATCAAACACAGACACGGTGGAGAAGAACTGAAATTCATTGCTGCATTTGAAGATGTTTTTATGATAATGGCGGCTGGCAAGTACAAGACTAAACAGGCTGACTTAAACATTGTCAAAGAAAATAAAGATAGGTACATTTCAAATCCTTCGTTAAATATACATCAGAAAACCAATAAAAATAAGAAAAAAGATCAATCCAAACTTTGTGATATACACAAAATAAAAGAAAATAAATAATAAAATAAATGAACAAGACAATTAATATGGCTTGCTCTCTTTTTTTAGCCTGTACTGTGTATATACTGAATACTTTCTCTGTCCCTATCATTTCTTTCAATTGTGACTTTTCATGAGTTCTTGTGAAACTAAGAAGATGAATACAAACAGATAAAAACTACACAGTTCTATTTTTCTCATGCGTTAGAGCTAGTGGCAGACATGATGACCATCAAAACATGACCATTCAATTGAAAAGCAGAACATGAAAAAACAACTAAATCCACATTTTATCTTAAAATATAATCTGAGAAAAACAAAGGAAAGTAAGTAAGAGGGGGGAAATTGTAGATAGACTGGGTTCGATCACGTTAGCCCTCTTCTCCGTTCTTACTCACAAAGAGCACTGGCTTCCTGTCGCAGACAGAATTGAGTATAAATTAAACACCCTTTGCTATAAATCTATCCACAAAGCTGCTCCATCTTACCTATGCGACAATATTTCCATCTACACGCCAGTCTCGCACATTACGTTCAGTTTCTGACCCTCTTTCTCTCCAGATCCATAGGTATAAGCTTTCAACTGTTGGTCGGCGCTCTTTTGCTGTCTCAGGACCGACATCTTGGAACAAACTTTCCTCTTTCCCTCCGTCAGCGACCGACCCTCTCAGCCTTCAAATCTAACCTCAAAACCCACCTGTTCCCCGTCATTGAGGCTCCACTCTTTTCTCTTCTCTTTCTTGCCTTTAGGTCCTGTTTCTGCTGTCTATACCATTTTATGTCGTAAAAGTGTGTGTTACTGTTCGCTTTGTATTGCATTTTTGTTTGAATGCGTTATGGATGCTAACGTGTATGTGCGCTTTTGATTTGATTTCTATCAAGATTCAGCGCTGTATAAATACTGTATGTTGTTGTGTTGTGTCAAACAGTGATTAGGTATTAGGTACTTTATACTCACAGAAGAGTCTCGGTGCATTAGTTTCCTGCACACAGTCCAGAATAAAGAACACATTGCAGGTAAAATTCAAAAACCTAGTCATGCAGATTTGAGAAGAACAGTAAATGAACCATACACATAATCTTCCCACCCAAGACCATGCGAAATTTTCACATGGCACTGGGTGTGCCCCCAGAGCAACTTCATTCCATATTGTTACATTGATTGCTTTACGGTATTTGGAATAACTAACAAAAATGGAGTCAGAAGAGTTGGTGACATATGGTTTTTGCATATTATGTATGACATATTTAACCTTAATACACTGAAGACCTTTTTTCACACAAACTTTGGGCAAAATGTTTCTAATTTGACTGGTACATGTAGTTGTCAGTTGTAAATATTGGGGGATAATGTGTGTGTGTGTGTCTGTGTCAAGTCAAGTCAAAATGATCTTTATTGAGGATAAAGGAATAAGATTTGACAGCGCTTTTTTCATCCTGTCCTCAGAATGAAAAGCAATACGAAAGCAATTCGAAAAATAACTCAACATGCAAAACAAAACATTCCAAAGTACTAAACATTAGCCTAATAATATAATGCATTGAAATAAAGAGAGAGAGAGAGAGAGAGAGGAGAGAGAGAGAGAGAGAGAGACAGCATAAATGAACGGGAGATTGAAATGAAAATGGGGGAGGGGGGGAACAGGACATGGGTAAAAACGGGAGGTCAGACACAATGGAACAAAGCAAAGAACAATCAAAGTACAAAAATTGTAAAGTATCAATTAAAAGGACATGTTCCGACGGAATAGGTGCTCATTTTCTAAAGTTAGAGTCTAATTCATAGGGTTTCTAACATAATGACATTTAAGTGCTTTCATAAATGTCTGTCTTGATGGACACGATTTTAAATGAAAAGATAAATCGTTCCACGCTGTACTGTCTGGGAAAAGAAAAATTGTGTGTATGTCTGCTAATCACAGTTAGTGAGTGAACTGGACTTCAACTGTATTAATTTTATTGCTTAAAGTTTGTGTAAACGATTTAATTGTTTCTCGATTTGTTTCGCTGCTATTGTCCCAAAGAGTTGATGCATAATTTATAAGGAATAAGATATGTGCATGAAAAAAGCTTTTTCGTGCGTCAAGATTCAAATTTTTGTTTATTCTTCCAAGTTGATATATTCTTTTTGAAATAAGTTTGCCAAGATTAGATAATATATGATTGGACCATAATAAATTATGTGTGTGTGCACATGTGTGTGTGTGTGTGTGTGTGTGTGTGTGTGTGTGTTGTCTGTCTAACTCAGACTCAGTTCCTCTCCTGTCTTTTTCTTCCTCCCAACACACATACACACAGATATACGTACACTCACAGAAACACTCTCTCTATCTCTCACTCACACAAACATGTATACAAACAACAACAGCAACATTTATTTATTATTTATACTGTATATGGCGCTCAATCTTGATAGGAATCAAATGTTAATCAAATGGAAGAGCACACATGTTAACATTCGTAATGTGGTCAAACAAAAACGCTGTGCACTGACGAACAGGAAAATAACACACACACACACAATTAGTATAATCTTATTATCTATTAGTATTATGTCTATCTAATATCTGTAGTATTAAAAAAGTTCCAAATGCCAGAAAGTGTTTACTGCCATTTTATGACAATGAATTTCAGACAGCAGAGAGGTCGACTGCTATTCTGGAAAAGTGGGTAGAATGTGTTCATAGTGGAGAT
>JAGGCT020003458.1:0-13757 GCA_017654935.2 Phymorhynchus buccinoides
TTCCTCTCCGTTTCATCCTGTCTGTTTGCTATTTATATGTAATATACAGAAAAAAACCCACTTAAAAATTTGTTTTCTCTCTTTTTTTTTTCATTCTTTTTTTTTTTTTTGGGGGGAGGAGTCTCCCCCTTAGAAGACTGAATAAATACAAAAGAAACTCCATGCTTACTTTATTATCTTAGGAAAAGTAAGATATTTTAAAAATAAAATAAAAGTTTGTTCATAACTCTTTTTTTTCTTTCCTTGTTTTCTTCAGAATCTTGTTATTACTTCTTCTTTTTTTAATCGTTGTCATATTTTGTGTCGTTTGTCTTTATAATTCGCATTACTTTAATTTTTTTTTTGTTTTGTTGTTGTTTTTTTTGGGGGAGGTGGGGGGGGGGGGGGGGGGGGGGGGTATGCAAGTTCGATTAGAAAACTTTATTTTCTTCCAACCGGGAGGATGTCATTTAACATTTAATGGGAGGGGATGGTTGGTGTGATGGATGAGGGGTCCACAGGGTGGCAATGTTTGGAGCAGTATCTAGTGGGTATAACCCAAGATTGATCATTGGTTCTTGATCGGGTTTTTGTCCCACAAAATATCCAATGCTTTTACAGAGAGACATTTCACTTAGTTTCTCATCCGAGTTAATTCGGCGCTCCTTCCTTTGGCTCCCCCCCCTGATCCCCATCCTCCTGACTGAAACGCTCTCTCCTACATCAGTAGCGTCTCATGTCCGAGCTCCTACGTCCGCTCTTTTAATTTTGCGTCACAAGTTCACACTGCGACCATCACGTCAAGCTGAGTCTTCAAGAGCCACATGGAGCACGTTGAATGACAGGAAACTCCAACTCACAACTGGTCATTTCTCCTTGGACTACACGCGGCGAGAAAGAGCACAAAGAGTTCCACTCGCCTTTGGACTGTCCTGAAATCCTCACAATTCTCTCACGACTTATAAAGTCCTGTGTTTTTGCCCCCAAAAGCAAGTGGTGTTTTTAAAGGTGAGTGTGGTAGGCAATTTCAATTTGTTGGTTTTGTTGGCTTATTTTTGTCTATGATTTCTGTTCGTTTGTTCACTTGTGTCCCATCAGCTAACGGGTCAGGAGTTCGGGCAATATAACATTTCTTCCCCTCAGAACACTATCTGAACCATCCTAGACGGAAAAAGTGCTGTCTCTATAGGGGGTTTGAAGAATGAAAATATCACTTTTTCCGTTACAAAATTAACTAATATTTTCTGTCCCTGATCGTACACTTGACACTTGGAGCGCAAGTGAAGTTAAAAATAAAGTGCGCGTGCACTACAACTGCACTTGTACCGTTTTGGGTTGAGAGGAAGAAATGTTAATATTGCCAGGAGATCTTCACACTCACAAGCCTGTCAGTAGTCAGCCTCCGCCATTGTCAGTTCAGTATATTGGGAAGCCCTGGGCATGTAATCACGTTGGGAAGTCCAGGGCGTGTAATCACACTGGGAAGTCCTGGGAGTGTAATCACGCTGGGAAGTCCTCCTGGACGTGTAATCACGTTGGGAAGTCCTGGGTGTGTAATCACGTTGGGAAGTCCTGGGCCTGTAATCACGTTGGGAAGTCCTGGGTGTGTAATCACGATGGGAAGTCCTGGGCCTGTAATCACGATGGGAAGTCCTGGGCCTGTAATCACGCTGGGATTCCTGGCGTGTGGGATCACGCTAGGAAGGTCTCATGGGTGTGTAATCACGTTGGGAAGTCCTGGGCGTGTAATCATGTTGGGAAGTCCTGGGCCTGTAATTACGCTGGGAAGTCCTGGGTGTGTAATCACGTTAGGAAGTCCTGGGCTGTGTTATCACGCTGGGAAGTCCTGGGTGTGTAATTCACGTTTGGGAAGTCCTGGGTGTGTAATCACGTTGGGAAGTCCTGGGCCTGTAATCACGTTGGGAAGTCCTGGGTGTGTAATCACGCTAGGAAGTCCTGGGTGTTGTGTAATCACGTTGGGAAGTCCTTGTGTGTGTAATCACGTTGGAAGTCCTGGGTGTGTAATCCACGTTGGGAAGTCCTAGGGTGTGTTCAATCACGTTGGGAAATCCTGGGTGTGTAATCACGTTGGGAAGTCCTGAGTGTGTAATCACGTTGGGAAGTCCTGGGAGTGTAATCACACTGGGAAGTCCTGGGCGTGTAATCACGCTGGGAAGTCCTGGGCCTGTAATCACGTTGGGAATTCCTGGGTGTGTAATCACGTTGGGAAGTCCTGGGTGTGTGTGATCACGCTAGAGAGTTCCTGGGGTGTGTAATTCACTTTGGGAAGGGAATTCCAGGGCCTGTAATCACGTCCGAAAGGAAGTCCTGGTGTGTGTAATCAACACTGGGAAAGTCATGGGCCCTGTAATCACGTTGGGAAGCCCTGGGCGTGTAATCACGTTGGGAAGTCCTGGTGGTGTGTTGTAATCACGATGGGAAGTCCTGGTGTGCCTGTAAATCACGTTGGGGAGTCCTGGGTGTGTTATCACGCTGAGGAAGTCCTGGTTTTGTGGATCACGTTGGGAAGTCACTTGGGCCTGTGTAAAATCACGTTGGGAAGTCATGGGTGTGTGAGCACCGCACGTGGTGAGGAGGTCTCTTGGTTGCGCCTGTATATCACGTTGGGAAGTGCCTGGGGGGCCTTTGTTAGGGATCACGTTTGTGGAATGTTTCTCTTGGGGGTGTGTTAATCACGTTGGGAAGTCCTGGGCCTGTATTACTGTTGGGAAGTCCTCTGTGTGTGCTATCGCGTGTGTGGGGGAAAGTCATAGGGTGTTTGTGGATCACGTTGGGAAGTCCTGGGCCTGTAATCACGTTGGGAAGTCCTGGGTGTGTCATATCACGTTGGGAAGTCCTGGGTGTGTACACTCCACACGGTTGGGAACAGGATCCTGGGCCCTGTAATCACGTTGGGAAGTCCTGGGTGTGTGATCACGCTGGGAATTCCTGGGCTTCCCCTTTGTAATCACGTTGGGAAGTCCTGGGAGTGTAATCACGTTGGGAAGTCCTGGGTGTGTGATCACGTTGGGAAGTCCTGGGAGTGTAATCACGTTGGGAAGTCCTGGGAGTGTGATCACGTTGGGAAGTCCTGGGAGGTGTAATCACGTGTGGGAAGTCCTAGGGGACTGTAATCACGATTGGGAAGTCCTGGGCCTGTAATCACGTTGGGAAGTCCTGGGCGTGTAATCACGTTGGGAAGTCCTGGGCCTGTAATCACGTTGGGAAGTCCTGGGTGTGTAATCACGATGGGAAAGTCCTGGGCCTGTAATCAGCGTTCATGGAAGTCCTGGGGCATGTATAATCAGGGGTGTGTGATGGGAAGTCCTGGGCCTGTTATTACGTTGGGAAGTCCTGGGCCTGTTATCACAATTGGGAAGTCCTGGGCCTGTTATTACGTTGGGAAGTCCTGGGCCTGTAATCACGCATTGGAAGTCCTGGGTGTGTAATCACGTTTTGAAGTCCTGGGCGTGTAATCACGTTGGGAAGTCCTGGGTGTGTAATCACGTTGGGAAGTCCAGGGACTGTAATCACGTTGGGAAGTCCAGGGAGTGTAATCACGATGGGAAGTCCTGGGAGTGTAATCACGTTGGGAAGTCCAGGGTTGTGTAATCACGTTGGGAAGTCCTGGGGAGTGTAATCACGTTGGGAAGTCCTGGGTGTGTCGCTCGAATCACGTTGGTGGAAGTCCTGGGTGTGTAATCACGATGAGGAAGTCCTGGGCCCAGTGTAATCACGATGGGAAGTCCTCGGGAGTGATCAATCTGGCCGTGTGGAAGTATTTTCGCTGTGTGTAATCACGACTGGGAAGTCCTGGGACTGTCAGATCCACGTTGGGAAGTCCCCTCCGGGCCTGTACCATCACCAGATCTGGAACGGCTCCCTGGGCCTGTTATCACGTTGGAAGTCTGGGCCCTGTTGTGTGTAATCACGTTGGGAAAGTCCTGGGCGTGTAATCCGGTTGGGAAGTCACTGGGTGTGTGATTCACGCTGGGGAAGTCCTGGGTGGTGTAATCACGTTGGGAAGTCCTGGGTCTCTGGGTTAATCACGTTGGGATGTCCGGGGCCCGTATCACGTTGGGAAGTCTCTGGTGCTGGTGTGATCACCGCTGGGAACGTCTCTGGGCCTGTAATTCACGTTGGGAAGTCCTGGAGTGTGTAATCACTATCTGGAAGAGAGAAGGTGGGAGTGTATATAACGTCTTGGGAAGTCTCCTGGGTATCTGGTAATCACGTTGGGAAAGTCAGTGGGGTCTCTTTGTTGTGGTCACGTTGGGAAGTCTCTGGGCTTGTAATCACGTCGGGGGAACTATGGGTGTGTGTTCACGTTGGGAAGCCCTAGGCCGCTAGATACACCGTTGGGAAAGTCCTGTGGGCGAATGTTGTGATCACGTTGGGCGAAGTCCCTGGTGGTGTAATCACGTTAGGAAGTCCTGGGTGTGATAATACCACACCGCTGGGAACCGCTCAAAGGGCGTGTAAATAACCTCTGGGACCTTTGGGCATGTGTGAATCCACGTTGGGGAAGCCTGAGTATCGCCCCCCGTAATAACGATCTTTGGGGAAGTTCCTGGGTGTGTGATCATCGCTGGGGAGAGTCCGGGTGGTGTTGTAATCACGGTGGGAAGTCCTGGGGGCGTACCACGTACCCCGACTCAAAAGTTTGGGTGATCCACGTTGGGATAGTCCTTGTGTCCTTGTAATTCAACGTTGGGAATTAGTCAGTGGGTTTTTTTTTGCGTTGATCACGTTGTGGAAGCCGTTCTGTAATCACGCCTCGGGTGGAGTCAGATGCTGGGGGATATTGGTGGCGTGTGATCACGTTGGGAAGTCCCCTGGGCCTGTAATTGCTATCGTTTTGGGATAGTTCACTATGTGCTGTGATGTGAGTCACGGTTGAGAAGTTCCTCACGGGTGGCCGAATCACGTTGCGGAGAGGGAAAGTTTTTCCTGGGGGTAATCACGTTGGGAAGTCATGGGTGTGGTGGGGGCTTGCTGTAATCACGTTGGGAAGTCCTTGCGCGTGTAATCACGTTCGGGAAGTCCTGGGTGCTGTAATCACGCTGCGGACAGTCCTGGGGTATCTGTGTAATCACAACTGGGTAAGTCCTGGGCGAGTAATCACGTTTTGGTAAGTCTTGGGCTGTGTAATCACTGCGTGGGAAGTTCGCATGGGTTGTTGTGATCACGTGTTGGGAAGTCCTGGGTCCTGTAAATCACGTTGGGATAAGTCATGCGGTTTTTTGTGTGATCACGCTGGGACGTTGCTGGGTCATGGGTGTGGTAATCCACGTTGGCGAAGTCTGACTGGGTGTGTAATCACGTTGGGAAGTTCCTGGGTGTTGTGTAATCACGTTGGGAAGTCCTGGGCCTGTAATCACGTTGGAAAGTCCTAGGGTGTGTGATCACGTTGGGAAGTCCTGGGCACCTGTAATAACGTTGGGGAAGTCCCTGGGTGTGTAATCACGTTGGGAAGTCCTGGGCCTGTAATCACGTTGGGAAGTCCTGGGTGTGTGATCACGTTGGGAAGTCCTGGGTGTGTTATCATGTTGGGAAGTCCTGGGCCTGTAATCACGCTGGGAAGTCCTGGAGTGTGTAATCACGTTGGGAAGTCCTGGGTGTGTAATCACGTTGGGAAGTCCTGGGTGTGTAATCACGTTGGGAAGTCTTGGGTGTTCTCGTGTCATGTTATTCACGTTGGGAAGTCCTGGGTTTTGGTTCTTGTGTAATCACGTTGGTAAGTCCTGGTGTGTGTTATCACGTTGGGAATCTAGTCCTGGGTTGTTCTACAGGTGGTTTCTTTTTTTTCCTTTGCCTGTTATTACATTGGGAAGTCGTGGGTGGGTTATCACGTTTGGAATTCCAGTGGTGTGTAATCACTGTTGGGAAGTCCTGGGTGTGTAATCACGTTGGGAAGTCCTCCCTGGGCCATGAATGTGTAATCACGTAGGAAGTCGTAGGGTGGGTGGATCACGCGTTTGGGAAGGTCCTGGGGTCCTGCTAGTAATCACGGGGCAGTTGGGAAAGTCTCCTGGGTGTGTAATCCCAACGGTTGGCGAAATCCTGGGCATATGTGTGATCACGTTGGGAAGTCCTGGGTGTGTAATCACGTTTGGAAGTCCTGGGTGTGTGATCACGCTGGGAAGTCCTGGGCCTGTAATCACGATGGGAAGTCCTGGGTGTGTAATTCACGTTGGGAAGTCCTGGGCGTGTAATCACGTTAGGAAGTCCGTTGGTGTGTAATCACCGTTAGCGAAAGTCCTTAGGTGTGTAATCACGTTGGGAAGTCCTGGGTACTACTGTGTGCCATCACGTTATGAAGGTCCTCCTGGGCCATGTAATCACGTTATGAAGGTCCTGGGCGTGTAATCACGATTATGAAGTCCTGGGCATTGTAATCACGTTATGAAGTCAATGGGCGTGTGATCACGTTGGGAAATCCTGGGCGTGTAATCACGTTAGGAAAGTCCTGGGTTGTGTAATCACGTTGGGAAGCTCCTGGGTTGTGTAATTCACAGTTGGGAAACTCCTGGGCCTGTAATCACGTTTGGGAAAAGGGTCCAGGGCCTTGTGTAATCACGTTAGGAAGTCCTGGGTGTGTAATCACGTTGGGAAGTCCTGGGCGTGTCAATCACGAGATGATTGAAAATCTGTTTAGGTACGTTCTCCGGTCATGGAACAGATCACATATGGGGTACATGAGTTGAGATATAAGAAGATGTGTGGGCAACGATCTGGGGAGGTACGAATTTAAAAACATCTGTTTAACGTGCTCCGGTATGGAACAGACCCACCCGCCCCATTAGTGGGCTACGCCAGCATGGTGGGGAAGATCCAGGAGGCAATGCCCGGAGGCAGTGCAACACCAGCAAAGTCCCGAATATTTAAAATACAGATGTATGTTTATAGGCTTATGGAAGTGCTGAGTATCTGCTGGGGTTAGGGCAGTCAATATTGGATATTGAGTATGTATACTAGTGCTAAGGGCAGCCATCAATCTTTTGGAGTGTAGTCTACATTTACATATTACTTACTCGTGTTGTACTTAGAACGCACTCGTGACTACAGTCGCCCCTATTGCTGTCATGTTGCGGGGGGTCCTAGGGTTAAGTCGCGGGGTAAAAAGCTCTCATAGACAAGCTATACGCAGAAAGTGAAAGCAAATTTCATGGGCAATAATTTGTACTGAAAAATTTGGCTTAATTTCATGAGATATTATTGCTATGGGTTGTGTGCGCCCGCTCAGGGGGGGTCTTGCATTGCTATACAAGGTCGAATACACCACCCGTATTTTTCTTCCCCGGGGGAGTATTCATTTAAACACTTTATAAGATTGTATGGATCGGTTGGTTGGGTGTTTGTCGGCACCATGGACTGTGGCTTCGAGTAGGAGCTGTAAAATGCAACAGGTGAATGAGTTCGTTCTGTCGCCAAAAAATCCCATGACGCGCATATTTTTGACTTAGAAACATTTAACGATTGTTTCTTAATTCTCGTAGTTCGCTTTGTCTGCAGCTCTGTCCATTACAGTCATTACAGTCAACTGACCAAGGCGTGCACCGTGGGGGGTGCATTGAATGTATTCCCGTCTACTACTCACGCATAGTGTCGGCGGCGAAAAACAGGACAGTCCTTTGTTTGAGGAGGTGACTTGGTGAAAGTATCGAGAAAAGTTGCTCTGAAATGCGCTCATCTGACGAAAAAAAAGAATTTATTCTATTTTGTTGTAGCACAAAACAAAAAATAAATTTTTCCCCATTTTTTTTTTTGTTTGTGAGTTTGCGAAAAATATTTTTACAATTATTTTGTGTTTAAGATTGCTTTATAAAGTGCTGTGTTTTTTTATGCTCTTAAGATGTAATAAACTAAGTTTTTTAAGGTGTAGTGCGGTAGTCATTTTCAACTTTGTTGGGTTTTGCGTTGGATTATTTTTCTATGATTATTATTCTAGGCAAGATTTCTTTTCATTCTTAACCCGTCCTTGTTATGGGCTTTTCTTTTATTAGCCCCGTTTGCGACTATCTACAAGATTTCAAGTTAGCAGGACACCTTTATTTTCTTCCCCGGGAGATTCATTTAACATTTAAAGATTGATGGTTGGTTGATGGTTTTGTCCACACATGGCTGTGCGCGGAGAGGACGTAGGAAAGCGTAACTTTATTATGCGATCCCGCGGGAAGCAAAATATTCTCCATCCTTTTGTATAAAAAGAAACTATTTTTCATCGGGCATAGTTTCTGCATTCAACGAGTTCCTTGGTCGCTCGTCCAGTTTACGTCATCAGTTCGTTGACCAGGCTCCCCCCACCGCCCACCTCCACGAAATCTGCCGCCTTACCAGGCTTGTAGTCCGTGGAATCTCGAAGCAGTGTAAGTTGTGAGGGAGTTATTGAAGAACGATGAAAGATTTCTCCTGGTATGTCTGTGAGTCGAATATTTCTTTATAAGTGCTGTTTTTTTAGGCTTGTCTTTTACCGTATTGCGTAGATAAGGTTTTTAAAGGTGTGTGCTGTGTTTATTGTGAAAAAAAATGGTTACAGACAGTACTATCTAATCGAACAGTGTCTATTCTTAGGCGGAGATGCCACGTGCGGGGATAAGCATTGCTGTTCCATCTAGGCTACCCTCGGTCTTTCACGCTATGAGTCGCCGAGTGCGAGGTCTGCATGCCGCCTTCTCTGTTTCGGGGGGGGGGGTTGTTGGAAAGTAATGTAGTAGTGACCTTAACATTAGTTAAAGCGAGTCATATGTGCCGAAAGTCGGGGGGGGGTGTACTGTTACGGCTGTCTGTAGTAAACTGTACTTTGGCCAGATGCGCTGTGATGGTGTGGCCTATGTATTGTCACATATTAACAAACGGGGAGAGTGAGTCATACTAGAATACAAATCAACTCACGTAACAGTTGGGGTAACACTAGACCCGGCCAGAGTCCTAATTGGTATGTGTGGCTGATAAGAGGACACATTAAGTGAAGGAACGTCCAGGATAGGGTATGAGGGGACAAAAGACAAAGGGGAGGGCTATTGTTGGTGTGCCTGAAGCCTGATTAAGTTCATGCAATGTTGAGCGAAGGCGCTTCAAGGCAGAGGGACAAATTGACATGACTGCAGAACCGCGTGGCCTCTACTTAAACATGGTTTCGCATTGAATTCATGCAATTTGGTGCTGTCTTCACGGCAAATGATAAGATTGGCAGTACCAAGTAAATTGGTTCACACTGCTAATGCACCATTCTTTGTATATATGGAGTTTCGGTTTGGGGGCAAAAAATAGGCGTAGGGGATGGAAGTCATTCCAGGCATTGCAATGTCCAAAGCAGTAGGGTCCTAAAGTTTGGAGTGCATGAACGCTGGAGTATGATCGTGAACTGATTTGGACACAAGCTAGTATATTACACACAACGGATAAAAACACTATATCATATTAAAAACATGTCAGAATAATACGATGGGCAGTACACTTCATAGGTCCATGTCTGTATGCATGAAAGGCAAGACAGTTCGCTCTTAAGCACAACATAGGAATTTAGCTGGTCGTAGGATAATGTGGTTCATAACCGAAAGTACTGGCTATACAGGCAGCGAGGAGATCGCGAATCTATCGAAGTGTAATCATTAGTGTACTAATATAGGATATGTGGGGCTTGAATCCTGGATGATACATGACAAAAACTACCATGGAAACAGTCACGCGACTGTTTTTGTAGTGACTGATACTAAGATATTGAATGCGAGCCCCCCAATGGTTGAAAATTCATCTTGTTTCTACGCTAGAGGGCCCAAGGGCACAAGTGATGTTTGATTGCACTGCAGCTGGACCCCTTTACAAAGGACGCCAGGGTAGGACTATGGATGATATGGAATTAGAATAACCAGGTAGCGTTTAAGGACGACTAGACGCACGCATCCGCGCGCGTCCCCCAGGCAACCCAACAAAATTTCCAGGTCGGGCGGTGACCCTTGACCTTTGATCTAGTAGAGCCGTTCATAGGCTCAGGGCAGTAAAACAAGGAATGTGTATATTCATCTGCTTTGCCCTTTGCTGTAACAATTGTGATGGTGGAGAAAGAAAACAGAGCGTTGATTAGGGACGCTAGAAACAATCAGCCGCATGGGGGGATAAAGGGGCATTTTCAGGTCCTAGTGACCTTGACAATTTTGACGCTCCGCAGCTCCGCACCTTTTTTTAAAACACTAGGTATAAATTATTTTTAGTACGCTATCCCGTAAAACGTTTGAGGCGTGCCTGACTCCTAGGTCGCTGCTGAGTTGGTGGGGTGGTCGCCTTCCGTTGTCTGACAGGCGATTTGCATGAGTCCAGTGACTCTGATGCGCTTCTGACCTTCATTTTGAATTTGGCTAATAGATGTATATTCTTAGTTACCTATCCGTATAGCAAAAATTTGAGGGTCCTTCGCATGTGCATCGCTATGATCGTGCTCAGTTGCTTGGCAGCATTTTCGCGTAAAAAGTGACCTTTGACCTCATTTTTGAACGTGGTCTAGTATATCTTATAGTACCTATCCGCAAGCAGCATCTTGAGGCGTCATATGTCCCTCCGTTATGCGTGCGCTATTAGTTGGTGTAGCGACAGTGCATTTTGGCGGCTCCTGTGACCTTGGACTTTTGACCTAATGACCTTCATTTTTTAATTTGTCTGAAATCATTTTAGGACGCTTAGTCTGCGTAGGCAAAACTTGGCGAGCTTCCTATGTCGCCGTCCGTTCGAATCGTTATTGTGTTCTAGGCGAATTGGCAGGTCATTTTCGGCTCCATGACGCTTGATCTATGTATTATTGACCCGTGACCTTCGTTTTTGAGAAATGAAGTCTAGATTAGTTCCCTAGCTACCTATCTCGCAATGCAATACCTTGAGCATTCCTAGGGTCCTCCGTTATCGTGGGCACGTGTTCGCGAGCAAGTCGTATTTCGCTGGCTCCATTGGGGGGTTGACCTTGCACCCATGACGCTTGCATTTTTGAAGCTTGGCGTAGTTTATATTAATTAGTTAGCTCTTTCCGCATGCAAAATTTGAGACAATCCTTATGGTCGGGCGCTCGGGTTCAAACGTATAACGTGTTGCACATAGATGAGATATCAGATAGTCGGCTTCAGGATCCACTGAAAATCAATACCAGCTTCATAACAAACAAGCACTAACTGAGGCAGCATGTGCGAACCTCAAAGGGGCTGCATGTGTAGGCCGATTTCTTCCGCACGTATCCACGACTTCCTCTTGCACTCGAGCTTTTGTAGGCAACCAGCAGCAAGCTAAAAAACTCAAAGTCATGATCATGAAGCTTCAAAGTGTGTCCCAGCTGCGATTCTTTGGGTGTATGCCGATCAAGGGTGAGCTAGTGATAGCAGATGGCATCAACTAATCCTAACACAGTGACATGAGACAGAATACGAATACAGATACGAGTGTTGGTAATTGAGGGTTTAAAAGGATAAGCTACATTAGGCTTGTCTTTGCACCTTGGCCTCTCACCAAAAAAAAAAATAAAAAGACACCGCACTTCCGCGCCTTTCCCCCACACATGACACCCCTCACTCACACCATGCATCAGGCGAGAAATGGAGATAAAACAGTCAATGGCATTGACTATTGAACAGCAGACTGGCACATGAGATAATTGATATATAAGAATCACAATGGGAATTGAAAAGGTCCAACCTGAGGGATTTATATTATCTGAGCAATGGTGAACTTGTAATTGGTGGTTTGAATTGATTACGAAAAGAAGGACAATTCTGAGACAAATGACACTTTTTTAAATAGACTAATAGGGCGCTTTAAAGGTATAAAAAAAGGAATAAGAAGGGATATGAGAGAGGAGAGAGAGCGAGGGGGGGGGGGGAGATGAGGGTGACCACTCAATTGAGACTAGTCATACAAATGTTAAGGCAAAATTCTTGGCATAAGTTGATGGCATTGGTAATGTTTGTAGGTAAACTCATTAACATTACTGATGAACAAGATTGTTCCATTATGTACTTGTAAGATAGAGAGAGAGAGAGAGAGAGAGAGAGAGGAGAGATAGAGAGAGTTAGAGAGAGTAGGAGAAGAGAGAGAAAGTCCTGGTTTAGTCAGTTGAAGTCTCTCTGGATCTTACTCTCTGAGTATCTCTTTCTCTCTCTCTCTCTCTCTCAATCTCAATCACAGTCTCTCTCTCGCTCTCTCCACTCTATCTTTCTGTGTATGTATGCCTCTCTCTCTGTGTTGTGGTTGTTGATGTTTTTGTGTCGTATGCATATGTTTCTATCACTCTCGCGGGAGGAGGACAGCAGACAGACAAAGATAAAGACAGAGACAGACAGACGGACGGAGAATATCAAGAAATTCGCTTTAAACTATGTCCTTGGTTGTTCCAGAACCAGAACGGATGGAGTCACCGACAATGGTGGACCAGCCATCAACATTTACCAGCCACCAAGCAGTATGGCCAAACCAGCCAGCAACATTTACCAGCCACCAAGCAGTATGGCCAAACCAGCCAGCAACAGTTGCCGCCCCCACAGCAGTAGGGCCAGACCATCCAGCACAACAGTTTGCCCAGTCCAAACACCAAGCCTTAATGGCCAAACCAGCCAGCAACAGTTGCCTAAAGCCAACCAAGCATTATGGCCAAACCCGCCATCAACATTTACCATCCACCCAGCAGTATGGCCAAAACAGCCAAGGCAACCATTTACCAGCCACCAACCGCTATTGCCAAACAAGCCATCAACAGTTGCCAGAGCCACCAAGCAGTAATGTCCCAAAACCAGCCTAGCAAACAGGCCAGTTTGCCATCCGACCAAGTCAGTAATGGCCAAACAGACCATGCCATCACCATTTACCAGCCACCAAGCAGTATGCTGGCCAAACCACCTCAAACATTTACCAGCCAACCCAAAGCTAGTATGGCCAAACCAGAGCCAGCAACAGTTGCTCCAGAGCCACCAAGCAGTATGGCGCAGAAAGCCACCAGCAACTAGTTGCCAGCCCCCAAGCAGTAATGGCCAAACCCACCAGCAGCCACAGTTTCCATCCACCAGCAGTATGGCCCAAACCAGCCTAGGAAACAAGTTGCCAGCCACGCACGCAGTATGGGCCCAAACCAGCCTCAACCAGTTGCCAGCCACCCAAGCAGTATTGCGTCCAGTACGACCAGCGCAGCAACAGTTGCCATGCCACCAAGCAGTATGCCAATCCACCTCCAGCACCGTTGCCAGCCCACCAAGAAAGCAGTATGGCCAAACCATCAGAGCCGCAACCAGTGCCCCAGCCAACCAAGCTATATGGCCAAACCAGCCAGCAACAAGTTTGCCAGCCACCAAGCCAAGTCAGTATTGGCCAAACCATCCTAGCAACATTAACAGTTTACCGATACAGCCCACGCAACAATCAATAAGCTAATATGGGCCAAACCAGACAGCCAGCAAAACAGTTGCCAGCCACAAGCAGTATGGCCAAACCGAGCCACAACAGTTACCATCCAAACCACACCAGCAATATGGTCCAAAAACAGCCATCAAAACAGGTTGCCAGCCACCAAGCAGGTTATGTCCAAACTCCAGCGCCAAGCAAACAGTTAAACCACCAGGCCCCAAGCAATATGGCCAAACCAGCCCAGCAACAGTTGCCAGCCACCAAAGCATATTATTGCCAAACAAAATGGCCAACCAGGCCAGCAACAGTTACCCATAGCCACCAAGCAATATTGTCCAAACATACCCATCCATCCAAACAGTTGCCAGCCAACCAAAGCAGTATGGCCAACCCAACACAGAACC
>JAGGCT020000345.1:0-10000 GCA_017654935.2 Phymorhynchus buccinoides
GTATTGCGACGATTTCGTGCAAACGATGTGGCGGCCATTAGAAAAGAGACGGCACACGCCTTCTCTTTGGGTGAAATAATTTGACTTCCAGCACCTCCGCCAAGGAGGAATCGCCGATTTGACGGTTTGATTTCTAGGAAACCAGAGCAAAGTGAGTGTTGTGATCTCTGTAAAGGGTGTTTTCCATGCTGATCTCGACGTGTTTCTTGCAAAAAACCCATCCGCCAGGGTCCACCTTTAAGAATGGAGTTTTGCAAATAGCTGCAACACATATAGAGCTCCACATTTGGCAGAGGGAGTGCACTATATAATTGCTTCATTGTTATTAGTTATTATTTATTATTATTATTATTATGATGATGATGATGATGATGATGATGATGATGATGATGATGATGATTATTATTATCATTATCAGTATTATTATTATTATTATTATTATTATAATAATAATAATAATAATTATTATTATTATTATTATTATTATCCTACCTGGCAGGTGGAAAAACTCCATGGGGTGCCCCTTTCATCATCAGGATTTCCGTGGTAACCCTGCCCTGCCGCTTTAGTTTGTCACAGTAAGCGGAAACAATACGTAACAGATACAATATCTATTATTAGTAAAATATCTATAATAGTAAGTGACTTTAACATATAAGTTATGAAATAATCATATAATATAGATAGCTATGAAAAATAATATAATAAATATAAGTTATGAAATAATATAATATAGAAGTTTACTATTAATAGTAAATAATATAATATAATATAATATTACATATTATAATATGATAATATATACTATACTTATACAATATAATAGTGAAAATATAATAGTAAGTAATATAATATCTATTAATAGTAGTCGACAGTCGACTACCAAAACGTGTCTTCTATGGAGAGCTGAAGACTGGTGCACGGAGTCTTGGTAGACCAAAGTTGAGATTTATGGACACCCTCAAAGTGTCCCTAAAGAACTTCAACATCAATGTCTCCTCATGGGAAACCCTGGCACAGAACAGACCAGCATGGCGTGGTGCAGTAACAAAGGGAGCCACCAACTTCGAGGCGCACCGTATCAAGACAGAGTTATAGATCGTCGATTTTCGACAGAGGGAACCCCAACTGGTGACGTCACATAAATATGCCAACTACGTCACGCGTAGTCTATTTTTCCAGACGTTGCTACCGCAAGCATGGCCTCCAGCAGTACTGGACAACGGGTAGGTTATTTTGTGAAATTTAGCCCTTTTCGGACACAAAGTGATACCTAAAAAGATAGATTTACACACTAATAGCCCATACAACCATCGTTCCTGTGTTTTGGGGCCACAAGAAGTGCTTATGTGGTACTTGTATTGCATTGCATCTATCAAGAGACTGCTGCAAAATGAAAATCAAAAATGGCAGAGAAATTATCAGAAAACCTGGAATGCTTGGCCTACTTTTGCTGTTTCGTCGATGAATACTGCAGATTTATTTATCAGGTTAGGTCTGTTTCGCGCAGATCTTCCCTAAAGTTTTACAGCGACATAATAGTCAAAAGTGACTGTACGGAAAGAAAGGTCTGACTCTTAGGGAATTCTAAGCCTCACGGCCTCTTGATGTGCCCTTTCTTTTGATGTTTAGATTTTGTTTTGCTTTATAGATCAGAATATGAAAACAAAATGTGCGCATGCATAGACACACACATTCACTGTATAAATAGTGTTATGAATGTATGTGCAGCACACACACACTTGTAAACTCTCTCTCTCTCTCTCTCTCTCTCTCTATCTCTCTCTCTCTCTCTCTCTCTCTCCCTCCTCTCTCTCCTCAAACTCACACACACACACACACACACACACACGAAAGGGAGCTACGTATTTACCACAATGAGTTACAATGAGTTACTTCCCTTGTTTACGCGTACTGCGGACCTACGTGAACAAATCTGTACAACTTTGTACATCGGCAACCCATGACGTCACGACTTCTTCGCGCACCCGCTGGCGCTGCCGTAGTACTGGCGACAATCCATAACTCTCTACTGCAGGCAAAGCGTGAGGCACGCAAGATCCGCCTAAACAATCGCAGCTCTGCAACCCCGACAGATCGCCCCCCCCCCCCCCGACTCTTTCTCCTGTCCTCACTGTCAGAGATCCTTCCTGGCTCGCATTGGCCTCACTAGCCATATGCGAACTCAACCAGCATCCTAGATTTCCACAAGGACGAACTGTTGAAGCATGGTCATCATCCCTCGGGACGGACGAACGAACGATTAATAGTAAATAATATACTGCTCTTTACTCCAACGTCTTTCATCATTGGATGACATTAGCGCTGTTGCTTGGGACAACAGTACAGTGAAAACTGTGCGATATATGATTTTCTACAGTAAGGGAATATCACAGTATACGGCCTAAATCTTCTCTGGAAGGCAGTGACTCACAAACTAGGGAGGCACTTGCACTGGCTCTGGTGCTGCAGCCAAAGGGACGGGTTGGCCTTTGGGTCAGCTTTCTCCCACGCCACCTGAGGTCAAATCCTTTCGGACGAGGGAGTGGGGATGTACACTGGGCAAGGCATCTGCACTGGGATTCAATTCTTTTTCTTTGCGTTTCTCAAGAGTTTCTCCAGAGCTATCGTTCTCTGCGTCTCTCCAGAATGAGTGTTCTTTGCTTTTCTCTAGAGTTTCTCCAGAGTTATTGTTCTTTGCGTTTATCAAGAGTTTCTCCAGAGCTATCGTTCTCTGCGTCTCTCCAGAGTTATTGTTTTTTGCGTTCATCAAGAGTTTCTCCAGAGCTATCGTTCTCTGCGTCTCTCCAGAATGAGTGTTCTTTGCTTTTCTCAGGAGTTTCTCCAGAGTTCTCGTTCTTTGCGTTTCTCAAGAGTTTCTCCAGAGCTATCGTTCTCTGCGTCTCTCCAGAATTAGTGTTCTTTGCTTTTGACACGAATCAGAAAGGTGTGTACAATGAAAATAAAGTAAACCCACTCTAGCTAACACCCCAACAACACAGACACATTGATTTCAAGTAGGCGTAAAAGCAACAAAGAAATTTATTTAAAATCAAATCAATAATATTTCTTTCACAATTAAACCGCCAAATAAACAAACCCCAGGCGATTTAACACAATAAATAAACAATGTCCCGTTACAAATGTTACACACCAATAATAATGTCCCAATAATAATATAATACAACCTCCACTTAATAACCCATTCAAAAATAAATGTTGAAACAAAGAAACTAAGAAAGGGAAACAACAGCTGAAGGCTTGCTAAATTATTTTTAAAAAAGCAACTGACTTCCCTCCCTTTAACTTATTATCTCAATATCAAAACAGAATAGATGGCACAGGAATAGCTCAAGGCCAGATCACATACAATGGTGCCAAACAAATCACCAAACTAATGCAGTGACCCACCTACCCAACTAAACCCCTGCCAACTATTATAATTACAATTACATATATTTAGAAAGAACAGATGGTTGAAGCATAGTTAAAGACCAGATCACACACAAAGTTGTTAAACAATAATGATCTGTCTTTCCAACTAAAACTCCCACCAACTATTATAATTACAACTGAATATATTTAGGAAAGAACAGATGGTTTGAGTATAATTCAAGACCAGATCACACACAAAGGTGTTAAACAATAATGATCTGTCTTTCCAACTAAAACTCCCACCAACTATTATAATTTACAATTAAATCCTAACTGAAAATTCCCCCTTCACCCAAAGTGAATAAACCTGATATAACCAAATAAAGATGAGTGCTTAACACTAGTAATTATTCATCCACACCACAAGAGTGAACAAGTACCAAACGCCCAAAAAATATCACAAAAAGTACACCCAAATGTATGCACTAATAACCAACGCTGCAAATGGCTAATCCCACCTTCACCATCAAAGCAACAACCTCACTGGTAAACAACCACAACAAAATGAGGCTTGTTCAAGCAAATGTCAAATCCAATTAGTTACAGTCCTTGCAGTGAAAATGCTACTTTGCCTCTCACTGTTCAAGGGCAACAACCCACTAACAAAATACCCCCATCCTAATTAAACTATTAATAAAGTGTAAGGAAATCACCCCACACCCACTATTACTGTGTCCCTTCACATCAAGTCACAAATGTAGGGAAATACCCCCACACTTTGACTAAATCCCTCACGCCAAGTTACCGCTGTGGCGACAACTTAAAGTTAGCTTAATTTAATGTCTGGCACAACCGCACTATGCCTTATAATATGATGAAATTGAACAAGAAGTTCAGTACGCCGACAACCTCTTGTCACTCCTCGCAGAAGGGAGCGGCACCACTGACAGTTTAAAAGTCTCCCTCTCCCCGAATGGCGTCTCTCCACTTCAGCCTCGCGGCCCTTTAAATAATAAACGGCTGATGTCCCACTGTCACATGAAAATAGGTAGCTCGTAAAAATAAATAGCTCGCTATTATGAGAGTCTGTATTTGCGACAACCACAAATTTCACTTTTTCTGTACTTTAACCATTTAACTAACCCTAACCCTAACCCTATCCCTAACCCTAGAAAAAAGTGAAATTTGTGGTTCATGCTCAATGTCGCAAATACACACTGTCATAGGTAGCGAGCTACTTATTTTTACCAGCTACCTATTTTCATGCGACACCCACAACTAAGAGCCTGTTTAAAACAAATATAAACTATTTTAACCCAATGTCCCTATTAAACTAATCTTCGAAATTCCCCCTTTATTTCCGCATAGCCGTACACCACTGTATCATTTAAATCAAAACATCCCAATTACTGTTCACTTAACTACACGTAAATGCACTAACGCACAGACGTGACCTAAAAATAACTAGCCTGACAAACTTCTAGCTTGTCACTTCCCAATCACAGAAACACGAAGTCTGTCTCCAAATGACATGAACCCACAATTCTCGTGCAGAACAAGTTACGAGCTCACAACCCAAATCCTATCTCTGCCCTCCGGTAACACATAACGGAGCAAAACCAATTGCATTAAAACACCACCAGCTAAAATTTACCATTTAAAATCTCTAGGCCTATCTCTCTCTGGTTGCACATTAACACTTCATTCTATTATTTAAACCTGTGCCGACAATGACTCAGCAGCTCTGCTTATTCCAAACAGGTTTAATTTGTTTTAGGTGTGTAACCCGGTGTGTACCAACCTCTGGCCTAACTTGGAACAGTTACTACAATACCCAATATTACGCTCGTGTGAATGCGTGTAAGGGAAAACTAAATTCATGGTTGGACTTGGCTCATGAATTAGTAACGAACAACAACACTGCATGGAAAGAGTATTGTCCAAAGTGACATCTAAGTTTTTGACAGAGTCTGAGAGGGGAATGATATTGTTACCCAGTTGGATTGACTCTATGGAAACAGAGGCAAGTTTGTTTTTTGTTCCTACAAGCATTGCTTCGGTTTTTTCACCATTTAATTGAAGTTTGTTTTGAACCATCCAATTTTGAATATTAATATAGCAGTTGTTACTTTCTGAAAGAATGGAATCTAGATCTTCAGGGGTTGTACTATTTTGGAGTTGTGAGTCATCTGCATAGAAGTGATGTTTCATGTTGTGTTGGTCGATGACATTGGCAAGAGGTGACGTATACAAAGTAAACAAGACAGGACCAAGCACAGACACCTGGGGCACTCCACAGGAAAGCCTAACCTGTTCAGACTGACGACCATTGACCAGAACTGATTGAAAACGATCAGAGAGGTAAGAGGAGAACCAAGAAAGAGTGGGGCCATTAATCCCAAAAGTATGTTCAAGACGAGACAGAAGAATGGAGTGGTCTATGGTATCAAATGCAGCAGAGAGATCAAGAAGCGTCAAAAGAGAAATCTGACCAGCATCAGAAGCATGTAGGAGGTCATTGACGATTTGAACAAGGGCCGTTTCAGTACTGTGATTGGCTCTATAGGCAGACTGATAAGGATGATGAAGATTGTTTGAGGATAGATGATCGTTAAGTTGTTTCAGAACAGTCTTCTCTAGGAGTTTGGAGAGAAACGGGAGGTTAGATACAGGTCTGTAGTTTTTCAGATTATTGGGATCCAGATTATTCTTCTTGACAAGAGCGGTTTTGAAAGCAGAAGGGAACACACCTGAAACTAAAGAAGAATTGATGATGGTGGTGATTGATGGCAGAATGTGTTGATAGATTTGTGAGAAAAGAGAGGCTGGGATGGGGTCAAGATCACAGGATTTAAAATGCATTTCTTTCAGAGTAGAAAGAACTTCGGTCTCAGACACCGGCTTGGAAGAGAGAAGGGGGACACCAGTGAACGATGGGTCTGGAATAGTTGGTTGAAAAGGCATAGTCGATTTTTGATCGTAGATCGAGAATCTTGGTGGAGAAGAAGGAGGAAAAGGCTTCTGGCAGTTTGTCAGGACTGATATTTGATGGCAGAGGACTTGATTTCTTAGTCCCTAGGAGATCAGACATGGTGGAGAACAGGACCTTTGTTGTGCTGGCTTCAAGAATTTTAGATGAAAAATAGTTAGTTTTTGCCTTGGCCAGAAGAAGAGTGAAGATGTTGCGGAGACACTGATATATCTGACGATGTATTTCTAGTTTTGAGGCCCGCCACTGACACTCAGCCTTACGACTAGTGCGTTTACTTACTCTAAGTTCAGGCGTGTACCAGGGAGCGCAGGGGCGATCGAGCACAATACGAGTGGATGGGGGAGCGTGTTTATCAAGCAAGTTACTCATAGTTGAATTAAAAGTCGAGGCAGGATCGTCGGAAACGCTCATGTTAGAAAGGAGTTCTGTTGCCTCTGAACTGAAAGTATCGATATCTATAGACTTGAGATTACGGCGTGTGACCGTATGTTTATTTCTGGGAGTTTTGGACAGATTCAGAAAGGCGAGAACGGCAAAATGGTCAGAGGAAAGGATCTTAGATACTGACACTGATGAAACAAGTTGGTCAGAATCACACGCGATAAGCCAGTCAATGATGTGGCCTTTGTTGTGTGTAGGCTCGGTTACAAGCTGAGAGAGGGAGTAGTTAGCAATTGAGAGGCAGAGACGCTTTGTGTGAGAGGACTGTTGGTTATCGAAGTGAAAATTAAAATCACCTAGCACAATAACACACACACGCACGCGCCCCCCGCCCCCACGTCTTCATACTCATACTCTTGGTCACACTGATCTGTTGATACAGTAAATCAGCATTAACAGTCATTGCATTGCTGAATCTGTTGCATGAATGAAAATCTGCTTAACATCCTCCGGTCTGGAACAGACACATATGGGACATTAGTAGATATAAAGATGGTGGGAACGATCCTGGAGGCAATGCCCAGAGGCAGTGCAACACCAGGAAAGTTCCGAATTTTGAACAATACAGTAAATGTATATGATATGAATCTGTTGCATCTCGTTTTCCCTTTCCTTTATAGTGGTAGGAGGCCTTAGTGGAGAAAACAGGGCAATTTTGTGAAAAGGGCATCTCTAAGAATATGAAAACCGTCATTTTTTGCATGCCATTGATGTTCTCTAACATCACATCAAAAAGCTAAGCGGTATGATAATTTGCAAGATATTTCCGCCAAGACCCCCGACCATTAGTCTATATTTCTTCCAAATAGTGTCCACAATGTCTGCCTGTATCGGGTACCCATGGCATAATACACAAAAATGTTAAAACTGGAATTAATAAAAGTGAACATCTGAGAAATCCACAGCAATGTTAAGAAGAAATTTTGATTGCGTCGTTTGATGTTCATCTCTGGTAAGAACAGACGAGCCATGCGGAACACTATGGAAGGGGTGAGGCAAACGATAAGCAGGACTGAAGTTCCGATCAACATTTTCGTGAGGGCCACTTCCTTAGCTGACAAACTGGACGACGTTTCAGTCCGCCATGTCACAATCTGCCGAAGTTTGGACGCGGTGGTTATAGTCGTTGATGTCACCACCACCAACACCACGACGGGCGATCCTATCCCAAAGAAAGCGATGTCCAGATAGTCGATCAGATCTCGGTGGTTTAAGTAGAATTCCCTAAGAGCGCTTGTGTAAAACTGTGAACTGGACACCCGATCAAAAGCGCATATAAAGTAGTACTTAGAATATACCAGTCCCCTGAGAGCGATGAAAACGACGTAGACGGTTACAACGATGAAGGCCATGGTTCGGTGCTTCATCAGTGTCTGGTACTTCAGAGGCCTGAGCACGCAGTAACACCTCTCACAGGAAATAATGGTGGAGAGAAAAAAAGAAACGAAGTCCAAATTCATCAGCGAAAAGAGATTGTTGTTCAAGACGAACTGCAGAATGGAACCAGCCATGCTTTCCCCTCCCAGAGATAAGACCAGCTCCTCGCCGTAAATGGCCAAATTCCCTGACATGAAAACACAGTCCGCCAACGACAGCGAAAACAGCAGCAGGTTGACACGATCTCTGAGACCCTGTTTGAAGAACACGGCCATGTTGATGACGTTTCCCAGTCCACCATTGAAAAACAAGATCGTCAGCAAGAGGATTCTGGCTTTACGCGTGCGTTTCTCCACCTCCGCGCTTACGATGTTGTCAGAATTATTCCATGGCATGAAGTCCAGATCGTTCAGTCGGAGCTCGACACATCCTTCAGGAATGGATGCATTGTGCTGGACGACTGTTAGGAAGTGGGTGTTATCTGTGGGACTGAACTGGCTCGTCATGTCTCTAGGTCACAGGGCTGTCAAAAACTAGGCCTACAATAACAAGTTCTGACTATAATAATAATAATAATAATAATAATAATAATAATAAATAATAATAATAATAATAATAATAATAATAATAATAATAGTACATTTATATAGCGCTTGACCTCAAATGAGCCCAAAACTACAAATGGGAAACCTTAAAACCACTACGAAATACGGTTTATGATGTAGGTTACTAGCAGCTACCCATTGCCTTGCTTCGAAACCTTAAAAACACTATGAAATACGGTTTATGATGTAGGTTACTAGCAGCTACCCATTGCCGCTTCGCGACATTCTTCACCTACCATCGCCATAAAAAATTCTAGCCCAGCCCACCAGAATAGCATCTTCTCCCTCTGCTGGAAGTCATTGTCGGACACATCTGACTGGCACACACACGCACGCACACGCACACACGCACACACGCACGCCACCCCCCCATACACCCCCTCATACACACACGGACTTTGATGACGAGTATGGTAAGTTGGAGGTCAAAGTAATTAAACATGACATTAAACTGAAAGTAATGTTCACACTCATACACCATATCAGTATATCAGCCATACTACAGTTATAATGTAAAGTGGCAAAATATGTGACTCTGGGTAAGTCGAACAACGCATCATTCAAAGTAAATCGTCCCCCCCCCCCAGCTACTTTGAATGAAGCGCATAAGACTGGGCCTGTTCTGCAATGGCTTTACATTATTGGTTGACATCACCAAAGCCTGTTGCAGCGGCCAATGAGAGCCGAAGGCGGACATGCTGGGCGGACATCCTGGGCCTAACTATCTATTGGTTAGGCGCATAACGGCAGCTTGAGGCATCAGTGCAGTGCCATATGACAGTATATTGGTTGACATCACCAAAGCCTGTTGCAGCGGCCAATGAGAGCCGAAGGCGGACATGCTGGGCCTAACTATCTCTTAGTTAGGCGCATAACGGCAGCATGACGCATCAGCGCCCATATGACAGTCGATCGACAAGGAAAGAAAGAAAAGTAAGACGGAGTGTAGTTGCCAAGGTGACTGTAAAACACTCGGTGTACATGTATAAGCAAAACAAAAACAAAGAAACAAACACAAACCAAACAAGGAAAACTCTCGCAGTGCTCACAGTCAGTCATTAGTTTTATGCCACCTAACATGTGCACCAAGGCCAGAATTGGTTTTCCTACAACTCGGACTATAATAGCGATGCACAGGGTTAGTTTATTTGCCCAGTATGGTCAGGTCAGGTCAGGTCAGGTCAGAGAACGAGTACAACTAGGCCTCACG
>JAGGCT020000345.1:12500-21301 GCA_017654935.2 Phymorhynchus buccinoides
AACCAGCCAGAAAAAATACAAGGGACTTAATCGTGGTGGGTCAGTGTGTCTTTAATGTCCACACACACACACACACACACACACACACACACACACACACACACACACACACACACACACACACACACACACGCGCGCGCGCGCGCGCGCGCGCGCGCGTATCCTCATTAGATGGGGTTTGGGTGAAGATTTACATTAAATGGTGTCTACAAAGTTGTTCTAAACTATATTAAACAAAGCAGGTTCAGTCTTGACATGCATCGTTCCAGAGGTAACGGAACAGGTAAATTGGGCTGTTACTTAATGAACCACCCAGTTGCGTTTGCAGCCTCACTTAAGGGAGCCACACGTCCACTAAAATCGTACGACTGTGCGATACGATTCGATCACGTGAATCTCGATGCGCCAATCAAATGTGTTCTTGGAGACCACATGATCGAATCGTATCGTACAGTCGTGCGATTTTAGTGGACGTATAGCTGGCCCTTCACAGTGCAGTGTACAGTACACCCCGCTTATAGTTAAGTCCAGGAAAGCAAGGATTTTCCTTTACTATAACAGGTTTTTCTTATAAACGATGTTCGGATATAGTAAAGTTTTGATCATATTTTTGATCTTATCCGAGGACGTTTTTTAAAGTCAAAGCTAACGTAAAATACTGAATATAAACCCATCCCACCCCTTCCTCGTATGGTTTGAGGTCCAAAAAGGTGATTGTGTTTATCCATGGTATATTTCCCTGTACACAAAACAAAACTAGCTGTAAAAGCATATACAGTACACCCCGCTTATAGTAAAGTGCAGGGGAGCAAGGCTTTTCCTTTACTAGAACAGGTTTTTCTTATAAACGATGTTCAGATATAGTAAAGTTTTGATGATATTTTTTATCTTATCCGATGTTGCTTTTCAAAGTCAAAGCTAACGTAAAATACTAAATATAAACCCATCCCACCCCTTCCTCATTTGGTTTGAGGTCTAAAAAGGTGATTGGGTTTATACATGGTTTATTTCCCTGTGCACAAAACAGAACTAGCTGTAAAAGCATATAGTGTACAACCTCTAACTTCCAGAATGGCCTTTGAATCTATTCATGCATGCACACGCACACACAAACACACACACCATGACCAAACAGTTTGCCTGTGGACATTTCACCTACGGACACTTCGCCTACGGACATTATGCCTATGGTCACCTTGCTCACTGGACATTTTGCCTACAGACATGCCTGATAATAGATTATCATGCCTGCAATAAAATATCGCATTTTCATGATGCTACAGCAAAATCCAGTTATAAGAAAATCGAAGGGAGAAAATTTGTTTGTTTTCTTATATCCGTGTTTTCTTATATCCGAAACTTGGATAAAAGAAAACATTTTGATTTTTTTTCTTATAACCGAGTTGAATGGGGGAAAAGGGAAAAAATAAGAGAAAAAGAGGAAAGAAATAAAATAAAAAGACAAACAGAAACATAAAACGAAGAAAAAAATGCTTTTACATAAATTGGTGCATGAAAAAAAGCAAAAGAAAGGAGGAAAAAAAGAAAGAACAGAACAGAAAATTAAAAACAAAAATGAAGGCAGACGTGGTGTGAGTTGCATGATGAGCGAGCAAGATAGCGGAGAGCAGATGGATGAGTGGGTGTGGTGTGAGAGTAATATATTTGTTTAAATGTAAATTTCTGTTTCTTGTTTTTAATCAATATTCTAATTTGGATGTATAACTTACTTTACACAGTGGAAGACAATTTTGTATTTGCGTTTGTACAATGCCAATGGACAATAAAGAAACTTGCGACCTATGACTCATGTTTTACATCATAAAATCAAAATACAGCAAAACTCAGTTATAAGAAAATCGAAGGGAGATGATGTTTTGCTTATTACCATATCCAAGTTTTCTTATATCGGAAACTCAGATATAAGAAAACATTTTGAAGTTTTCCCCCTTATAAACAAATTGAAAAGAAAAAAAAGAAAAGAAAAGAAAGACAGAAAAACAAAACGAAGAGAAAATCCTTTTTCTAATTTGATGCATGTCTTGCATCATAAAATCAAAACAGTCTACTAAGAAGAAGATTTAAAGGTGCCTACAACAACTTAACTAAGAAGCCTTTTTTGTGTCTTTTTACTGTTATCAAATGCGTACCCCTTCACCTTTCTTGTACTGAATTATTACCATTTACTGTCCACCCATGCAGCTTTTCATCGATCGTTTGCTTTTGTTTATGTGGATGTTCGTCCACATATTCAGTTATTTGTATTTATCTTCTTAAAGAAATGAATTGCCTTTTCCTCTCTGCCATTGCTGCTGAAAATGTAAGGATGGACAGTCTCTCTACCACCAACACAAAAGTACTCATATTTTTTTCTTCTGCTCAACATTTATTTTGCACAGAATACTGAAGGAAAGTATAGAATAAAGGAACAAAAACAACTCAATTAGTCTTGTAATCAAGTGCCTGTACTGTTTAGAATGTCTGTGACACAACTGGTATGAGGTAAACTTTCCCTTTTTGGAACGACTTCAATTTTCTCGGAACATCCTTTCAGTTCAGGTCCAACTCATTTTTAAAGACACACTGACCCAACACAATTAAATCCCTTGTTTTTTTCTGGGTAGCTGTGACCCACATACAAATTCCCCCAACTTCAAATTGAGGCTGCTCTTTAAAATGTTTCGTTTTCAATTGGGGGCATTTGTATGGGAGTCAAACCTGGTCAAAACAAGATTTTGTGCCAGCTATAAGGAAAACACGTGGAACCCGTGATTTTGACGTGATCTGGTGGGTCTTTAAGAAAATGTTCGTGAAAGCCTATAACAAACTAAATTTGTGTGATGTGTTGTCACTTAATGGACAAACTTGTTGAAAAGTGTGCCAAAACAGATCAGCGTCAGACAACACTGCTTCAAGCCTTGTACATCCTGTGATTAAGACAGACGATCCAAACTGGTCAAGTTTATGTTTTCGGTTATCATTGGTGAGTGTTTGAACTGTTTTTGTTTTCAACATACATTGTACATGTACATCCTCATGGTAATTCGCTTATAAGTAAATAGAACTCGCTTATAAGTAAATAGAACTCGCTTATAAGAAAATGAACTGCAAACCAACTCGCTTGTATGACATAATTTTCTTATATCCAAGTTTCCATTGCGGATGGGAGAAAAAATTTGCTTGCTTATAACCGAGTTTTCTTATAAGCGAGTTTCTTATATCCCAGTTTTGATCATAGATAAGAAAGAAGTTCGGCAGGGAAATGTTTTATGCTTCATTGTAAGTGAGTTTTCTTATAAGCGAGTTTCTTATAAGCCGATTCGGCTGTATATATATTTTTTCGGATTCTTTTTTTCCCCACTAAGTAATGAGGGGAAAGAAACATGTTTTTGAGAGCCTTTCAATTTCGTTGATGAAGGTGGGTGAGGGAGTAGTGAGACTGTGACGTATACATTGATGACCTATTTACAAAGGTCAGGAAGAGGACATTTTTTTTTATTGTAACGAGGAGGAACCACAAATGAATTTACTATAGGAGTTTTTTAAATTTTAATTATAACCCAGTTGTTATTATGGGTGGGTGGAGGGAGTGGTGAGACTGTGACGCATACATTGGCGACATATTTACAAAGGTCACGAAGAGGACTTTTTTTTAAAAATTGTAACCGAGGAGCCAGTCCTGTGGGGAACCAAAAGTAACTTTACTACAGCAGTTTTTTAAAATTATAACCGAGCTGCTACTATCCGAGGTCTATTTAGTAATAAAACAGTAGACCAGTGCTTTCCTTTACTGTAACCGAAAATTCTTATAACCGAGTTTACTATAAACGGGGAGTACTGTAACATGAAGTAACATGTAACATGAAGTCTCTCAGCCACTCAGTCTGAAACAATTTATAAACATATAATATGTCCTTTCGATGAACATGTGTACATGAATCTGTTCAGTTGATGAATCTATAGGCACACAATGATACATGTGATCTTGCACATAGTTGTGGTAGCTATCTAATTCGCAGTTCAATTACTGCGATTGACCTCCTCCTCTGAAGTCTCATGTAGGCGTGACTCCCATCGCTGTGCGATAAATAATTATAAAACTACCCAAGACTTACCTGTCAGTTGAAGGTTAATTTGGATTATTTGGAGCCCAGTGATGGGCAAGAGCGCTCACATGCCCTCCCTTTTTAATAACCCACCCTTCAGCTTCGGTAGGAGAGGAGGTCAATCACGTCTGAAACCTGACTCATTTGCGCGCTAAGACATCTCATGTGAGCGCTCATGCCCATCACTGTGCTCTAAATAATCCAAATTAACTTTCAACTGACAGGTAAGTCTTGGTTAATTTTATAATTATTTATCGCACAGCGACGGGAGTCACGTCCACATGAGACTTCAGAGGAGGAGGTCAATCGCAGTAATTGAACTGCGAATTAGATAGCTACCACAACGTTTAAGTCTTGGTTAGTTTTAGAATTAAGCTTAACTATTGATTGCTTTGGCATGCCATTGATGTCCTCTAACATCACATCAAAAAGCTAAGCAGTATGACAATTTTCAAGATATTTCCGCCAAGAACCCCGACCATTAGTCTATATTTCTTCCAAATAGTGTCCACAATGTCTGCCTGTATCGGGTACCCATGGCATAATACACAAAAATGTTAAAACTGGCATTAATGAAACTGAACATATGAGAAATCCACATGCATGTCAAGAACAAATTCTGATTGCGTCGTTGGGTGTTCATCTCTGGCATGAACAGACGAGCCATGCGGAACACAATGGAAGGGGTGAGGCAAACGATAAGCAGGACTGAAGTTCCGATCAACATTTTCGTGAGGGTCACTTCCTTAGTTGACAAACTGGACGACGTTTCAGTCCGCCATGTCACAATCTGCCGAAGTTTGGACGCGGTGGCTATAGTCGTTGAGGTCACCACCACCATCAGCACAATGGGCAATCCTATCCCAAAGAACACGATGTCCAGAAAGTCGATCTGATCTTGGTGATTTAAGTAGAATTCCCTAGGAGCGACTGCGTAAAATCGTGAACCGGACACCGGATCAAAAGCACATATAAAGTAGTACTTACAATTGACCAGTCCACTGAGAACGATGAAAACGACGTAGACGGTTACAATGATGAAGGCCGTGGTTCGGTGCTTCATCAGTGTCTGGTACTTCAGAGGCCTGAGCACGCAGTAACACCTCTCACAGGAAATAATGGTGGAGAGAAAAAAAGAAACGTAGTCGAAATCTATTAGCGGAATAAGATTGTTGTTCAAGACGAACTGTAGAATGGGACCAACGTTGTGTTCCCCTCCCAGAGATAAGACCAGCTCCTCGCCATAAACCACCAAATTCCCTGACACGAAAATGCAGTCCGCCAACGACAGCGAAAACAGCAGCAGGTTGACACGATCTCTGAGACCCTGTTTGAAGAACACGGCCATGTTGATGACGTTTCCCAGTCCACCGTTGAAAAACAAGATCGCCAGCAAGAGGATTCTGGCTTTACGCGTGCGTTTCTCCACCTCCTCACTTACGATGTTGTCAGAATTATTCCACGGCATGAAGTCCAGATCGTTCAGTCGGAGCTCAACACATCCTTCAGGAATGGATGCATTGTGCGGGACGACTGTTAGGAAGTGGGTGTTAAAATCTGTTGGACTGAACTGGCTCGTCATGTCTGGAGGTCACAGGGCTGTCCAAAACTAGGCCTACAATAACAAGTTCTTTTTAGGGGAAAATAATAGTAATAATAATAATAATAATAATAATAATACATTTATATAGCCTTTGACCTCAAATGAGCCAAAACTACAAATGGGAAACCTTAAAAAACACTATGAAATACGGTTTATGATGTAGGTTATTAGCAGCTACCCGTTGCCGCTTCGCGGCATTCTTCACCTACCATCGCCATAAACAAATTCTTGCCCAGCCCACCAGAATAGCATCTTCTCCCTCTGCTGGAAGTCATTGTCGGACACATCTGACTGACACACGCACACACACTCACACACGCACGCATGCACGCACACACCGACCCACACAGGTACAGGCTTACAAAGCAATGATACGCCCCCTCCTAGAGTACGCCAGTCCAGTCTGGGACCCCCACAGCAAGGGCAGCATTGACGCCATTGAAAAAGTTCAAAGCCGAGCTGCAAGATGGGTGGCCCGAGAGTAGTAGTATAGGGTACTTTTATACCCCCACTCTAGACGCCAAAGGCAATGGCGCTGGCGCTGGCGTGTGTGACAGCTGCGCCAGTGCCTTTGTCCCTGGGTTTTGCTGACGTAATGGTGACGTAACCGGAAGTGACGTTATGAAAATGGGCGCCATATTGTCGGCCATGTTGTTTTTGTTCCGCCATGTTGTGTCGGCTATGTTGCTCGGTCATGTTTATTTTTTTTTAGCGATTGTTCTATTGTAGCGCTAGCGCGTAACTTTATAGGCTAGGAAACACTACTTAGCGCAAAAAAAAGATAGGGGTAAGTGGGAGACGAGGCCTAAATCCTAGTAGTGAAAAGAAGGGCAACTTGGCCTATTCCTTCCTTTTGAAAAGTCGTAAAAGAAAGAAACAGTGTCATAAATTAAAAAGAACTCAAAAAAATGTTTTACGTGACGCTTCCGGACTATTCATCCATGAAATATTATCCGAACAATTCATCCATGAAATATATCTGTCCATGGTCCACTGTTATTTTGAATTTAGATCAATGATATCATTAATGATATCGAATCTGTTATTAAATTATTTGCAGACGATACAAGTATGTATCTGAGCTTAGAAAATTGTCCTATAAGGACAGATATCTTAAACTCTGATCTTGAAAAGATATCCACGTGGGCCAGAATCTGGAAAGTTAAATTCAACCAATCTAAAACTGAACTCATGACTATTTGTAGCCAAACTATGCCCCATACACTCACACTGAATTTCAAAGATGTTATATTGGTAGAAAAAGACAGTCACAAGCACTTAGGTGTCATAATCCAAAACAACTGTAAATGGGATTCTCATGTTCAGTCTATTACATCTGACTTAGTCGTAAATCTCTTGAAATCATGTACAAATCTTTCATTATGCCACATTTTGACTTTTCTGATGTTGCATGGGATCATTGTAGTTGTAAACTGTTTGATGATTTAGAAAAGTTACATTTAGATGCTTTGAGAACCATTGTAGGTACAGTTAGAGGAACGAGTCATGAAAACTGTACACCGAGTCTGGATTTACTTCTCTAAGGGAGAGGCGCCGTAGGCACAAGATCATTCTGTATTTTAAACTGGCTAACAATCTTGTTCCGCTCTATCTAGCTGATCACCTACCTCCACTTACCTCCTCTGTAAATCCATATAACCGTCGTCATCCTTTAGAGAGATGTATCCCCTCTTGTAGAACAGAGCTATACAAAACTTCTTACTTTCCCTCAACTTCTGTTCTCTGGAATAACTTACCTGAAGGAATTAAGCAGTCTGACTCTCTTAGTCTTCTTAAACGCTTTCTCAGTAGAAATGATAGTGTTGTAGCAAAGTATTATTACATGACTGACAGGACATCTGAAATTCTTCTGTTTCGACTTAGATTGGGAAGGAGTGACCTAAATTATGACCTCTTCAGCAGGCATATTACTAATAACTCTGAATGTGAATGTGAATTCGAAAGAGAAGATGCTGCCCACTTTCTGACTAACTGTCCACTCTTTCAAAACTGGCGTGCCCAGACAATTGATCTTCTTCCTGATGATGTAAAGAACAATGCCCAGACACTTCTGTTCAGGAGAGCCGAAAAAAATGTCCATGAAAATGTTCAAATTCTTCAGATGGTTGGAAAGTTCATCTGTGATACCAACCGTTTTTCATACGAATAAATGCATTTTTGTCCATGACTAATGTTCTATTCTACATAAATAATCTTGTCCCTTATTATTAATGATTATGAAACATGTTTGAACTTAAAATTTGACTAATCGCGTACAATTGTTTGCCCCAGTTTTTCTCTTTTGATTACGCTCTTTTGTTTACATTTATTCTTACACGTGTGTTTGTAAATGTTGTACCTTTGTACGTTTACTTTTTCCATATTATCTATTGTCTTCTTTGTTAAATGTTTTTTTCCCATGATGAATTTTGTTAATTAATTATGCAGCTGTTCTTTTGTAATTTATAAATGTGTTGAGTACGCCCATAAGCTTTAGCTTGTTGTACTCTTGCGCTGAGATATATTTGTATCCCTCAGTGGAACAGTCTCCCTGAGCAAGTTGCCTCCAATCAGTCACTGGATGCATTCAAAACAGCCCTTCATAAACACCTCCACCAGCCCACCCTGTCTCAGTCACCCCCTCCCCCTCCCTTGCCCCATCCTCAAATTAGGGAACTCAGGGCCATAGATCAAAGTAGTGGTAAATGAAGGGCTGGAGCTGTGCCGGTCGGGGTTCGACCCCGGAGGCCGCTACAGTAGCCGGATTGGTCCTGCCTAGATACTGCGAAAGGTCTGTGGTTCTTCTCTGCACGCAACATGTGTGGCCTTACTGTCACACATGCCCCCTATTCCTCTGCATGCATCATGTGGGGCCAGAGTTTCCCCGGCTGATCCGGGGCATTTAACGGTCGTGTATGACTTTTAACTCGTCTTTCCCTCACCCCCCCCCCCCCAATATTTAACTGATTTCCTTAAAGTTATAAATCTATTTAATAAAATTATTATCCTTCTACACATAGCAAACGGAGTATCAAAATACTTCAGTAATTCCTGACTATCTTGGCTCTATCTTTTCCCCATAATATCTCATC
>JAGGCT020003459.1:0-13750 GCA_017654935.2 Phymorhynchus buccinoides
CACACACACTTACGCACGCACACGCACACGCGCACGCACGCACGACACACACACAGCACACGCACGCACGCACACGCATGCGCACACACACAACACAACACACACCCCCAAAAACACACACACACACACAGGCACACATAAACATGCGACACACACGCGCGCGCGTCCAAGCATGAGATGCGTTGCGTATCGTCATTTCTCGTGTGAAAAAAGCACGCAAACGGTGGAAGATACGTACGTCATGACGGTGGAGGCATACTTCATGCGTGATCGATTCTGTATCTCAACGCATTTAAATTAAAGCAACGCAACATGCAAACACCCATTTAACAATTTAATGCAAGTCTTCTTCTTTCGTTCAGATTGCATCTTGTTTCGGAAACCTTCATCATGTTACTGAAAAAATGATCTTTTGTGAGGCACCCTAATTGGCTGTTACCTTTGGGTGACGGTTACGTATCTAAATTCAGAACTCAGAACGAGATTTGGTTTTGAGCTTTCGATTCGGGTCAAAACAATCCATTATACTGGCCCTTGTAGTTGTTTATGGAACCCAGCCTTTATTTCGAGGTGTTCAATTAATGAAAACGACAATTTATATGCACTTTGTGTTTTTCAGTAATCATAATTGATCACCAAACAGTGTTCGTTAGAGCTATGATAGATCATTTCAGTAGAACTAGACACACGATAATTATGCCCAGTTGGTAGTGGCTATAGAGCCGCCAGTGGCTCTATGGAATGCAGGCTATAGAGCCGCCAATTTTTCTTTCCGGTGAAAAATGGAACTAAAACTTATTCGCCCATAGCGGATCTCTGTCTCTGGCTCACTCTCTCTCTCTCTCTCTCTCGTCAGCTCTTCTCTCTCTCTCTCTCTCTCTCTCTCTCTCCTGTCTCTCTCTCTCTCTCTCTTTATCTCTCTCTTTCTCTCTCTCTCTCTCTGTCTCTCTCTCTATATATCTCTCTCTCTCTCTCACTCTCTCTCTCTCTCGTCTCTCTCTGTCTCTCTCTGTCTCTCTCTCTCTGTCTCTCTCTCTGTATATAGATATAGTTTGCTTTTGATAAAGCTTTTCTGTGTCCAATGTCTTTATTTGTGAACCTCAGAAACAAAACCAGTTAAAGTTAACTTTGAGTAATGTTCGTGTTCAAAAAATAAAATTAAAAAATTAAAAAAATTTAAAAAAATTAAAAAGTTATATATAATTGTGCTGATTTACTTTTTCTCCAATGGGGGAGGGACAGTGCTGAGATTTTTCTTTCATGCTATATATATATATATAGTGTGTGTGTGTGTGTGTGTGTGTGGGTGTGGGTGTGTGTGTGTGGGTGTGTGTGGGTGGGTGGGTGCGACTTTGTCTAGAGCTCTCGTTTGTCTTTTCTACTTTGTCTGTCTGAATGTGTCTTCATCTGTATGTTTATGCCTTTGCTGCCTGTCTGTCTCTCGTCTACTTGTCTGCGTGGCGTCTGTCTCTGTGGTTCTATAGAATGCAGGCTATAGAGCTGCCAGTTTTTTCTTCCGGCGAAAAACGAACTAAAAATAAAAAGAAGGAGGACCCTGAGAGCTGAGGACCCGCTGGCGCTGGCCAACGACCTCAACACCTTCTACACCTGCTTCGACACCGTTGACTTCTCCACTGAGCGTTCAAGTGATCTCCTGGAGCTGGCTCAGCGGGACGATGGAGAGGAGGTGCTGACGGAGGAAGAGGTGAGGAGACAGTTCCAGCAGGTCAACCCACGCAGTGCCTGTGGTCCTGATGAGCTGCCCGGGGTGTGCTGAAGCACTGCCACGACTCCCTGGCGGCTGTGTTCAGAATCCTCTTCTTCTTCTTCTGTGGTGGTGACCAACTTCTTTATATAGAAGTAATTGTACACACTTTAGGGGGTGACCATAGAAAAAGAAGTAGAAGACAGATACATTTAAAAAAAGCAAAGACAAAAATCAGCTATCACACATAGTCTACTTGAATTTACTTGGGTCCAGTAGAACAATATAAGATGCAGCTACTAATTTCCACGTTCGCCCCCAGGAAGCTGGGAACTAGCCGACCCTAGACAATGCCCAAGCCCCAACCAAAAAGACAAAGACAGAACAAACAGATCCCCAACTACTGGGGTAAAAACAAAATTTGGGGATGGGGATGAAGGGACTTGGGTGGGGGCGTTTGTTCAGGGTTTCAGTGCTGGGATGTGACTGAGAGCCCTGCTGATGCTGGCTCTCCTACAGGGTCTGGGGCGTTGGTCCACTTCAGGTGGTGCTGAAGCCTGGAGTCGAAGGATGCCAGGGACAGTGCAGCGGCAATGTTCTCCGGGAGGCAGTTCCGCTCCGGGATCGTGCAAGGGAAAAAGGTTCCCTGACGGTATTGTGTCCTGCATGATCGGACGTCGTACGCCTGCGTGTTGGTCTGGCGTCCTGTTTTCTTCTGAGAGTTGGTAGTTGGCGCATGTTTGGTTTCAATTTTCAGGAGCCCGTTCTTGTATTTGTACAGGGTGGTGAGTCGCGCTTTTTTCTCTTCTCTTGCAGCGAAGGCCAAGCAAGTTCTTGCAGCATGCTGTCGACACTGGAGGTTTGTTTGTAGTCCTGCATGGTCCACCTTGCTGCATGCCTCTGGACTTTCTCGATGGAGTCAGTGCAGGTTGTTGTGGTTGGATCCTATACAGGACTGGCACATTCGAAAACAGGTCGGACAAGAGCCTTGTATGATGTTGCTTTGGCCTTGCGACTGCAGATCTTCAAGTTCCTCCTGACAAAGCCTAGGATCTTGTTTGCTTTGTTGGTGATGTTACATGAAGGTCCCATTTTAACTCGCTGGTCAGAGTCACTTCTAGATACTTTGCACTGGAGACACTCTTCAGCACATGTCCATGGAGGGTGTAGTCTCCAGCTAGTGTCTTTCTGCGCCTTGTCATGTGCAGCGTCGTACACTTTTCCGGGTGGAACGTCATTTTCCAGCGTTCTTTCCATTGTGCAAGGGTGTCGAGATCTTGCTGGACAAGGCGCTGGTCTTCTGTACTGGAGACATCTTTATGGCAGGCTGTGTCGTCCGCAAAAAGGCGTGCCGTGGAAACCAGGTCGGTGGGCAAGTCGTTGATGTAGAGAAGGAAGAGGCTGGATCCAAGGACAGAACCTTGTGAGACGCCGGATTCCACAGGGGCAAATTCTGACCTCGTTCCTCCCACAACAACTGACTGCTGCCTGTTGCTCAGGAAACTCTGGATCCATGCATTGACTTTGCCGACGATTCCGTACTGTCTGAGTTTGTGGATAAGCAGGGCATGACTGACTTTGTCAAAGGCTTTTGAAAAGTCCATGATGAGAACGTCGACTTGTTTGCCTTGCTCCATTGCAGTTGCCGCCTCGTCCACAAAACCGAGTAGGCTCGGTATAACAGCAGGCCTCCTAACGGGGAATCCCGTAACACCCCCCCCCCCACCTCAAGGCTCAGTAGCGCCTGAAGCACTGAGCCAGGCACAATTCCTTACTCGAGCATCCTGCTGAGATAATCAGCCTCGACGTTCCTTGACCCCGGAATGTGTTGGAATGTGAAGGGTGTCGACTGCAGCTCGATAGCCCATCCCATGAGTCGCCGGCTGACTGACCTGATCCGGTGAAGGTACTGAAGAGGATGATGATCCGTCTCCAGCACAAACTCCCTCCCGTAGAGGTAGGGATAGAGTCGTCGGATGGACCAAACGACGGCAAGACACTCTTGCTCGATGGTGTGGTACTTGCACTCGGCTGCTGATAACTTCTTGCTGGCAAACATCACAGGTCGCAAACCCTCCTTTCGTTCCTTCTCCAGTCGCCGTAGTTCCTGTTGATATTTGTCATCCTGATTCGCTCGACGTGCCGACGCCTTCGTCCTCCCTGACAGTTCACTCTCTGAGGAAGGAGGCTGAGCCTCTGCTAGCTGAAGTCTTAAATCCTCCACCTTGTTCTGAAGAGCAATAATCTGTTGCGCTCACCCACGGAAATTGCTAGCGTTGTTCAACATGGACTGGATGTTGACGTTTTCCCCCAGCTCTTTTTGAAGTACCTTCTGTGTCACTTTTATTTCCTGTTTCAGCATCTGACACTGGTTGCAGTAGTCGGCCATCCTGCTTTCCGTCTGCTTCAGTTTGTCCTGCAACGCTTTGACGTCAATGTCGACCACTTCCTTGGTCTCCATGGCGACGGACTGTAGGCTGATGACAGAGCCAAAGTTTGATGAGTTGATGAACTGGGTGTCTGGAGGTCGGCTGGAGGTCATCTGCACTTGCAGTTCCTGGCACTTTCTCTGGAACTGTTTGCTTTGAGTGCGTTCCGATCCCAGTTCCGCTGTGAGTTCCCGGATTTTCTTGGACAATTCCACAATCTTTGTCGCTGCCTTTTCATTGGTCAGTTGAGATTCCATGATGGCCGTTTTTTCGTCGCTTTTCTTCTTCTTCAGCCGTTTGATTTTAAAGTCCTTTTTGCTGAGGAGTTTGTACAGTCGTCCATTTTCGTCTTTTGATCCCCTGATCTGTTGGTTGAGATGTTCCACCAATTCCTCAGACAGGTAGCTGGCTCCCAAGGGGGCCGGTTCTGTTAGCTTCAGATCCAAATTGTCGTTGACGCCAAACCCGCTGCCCATTCGGCTGTTGAGGGAGGTGGCGCTAGCAGTGGTCCTGGCAGTGTGGGCTTGGTTCTGCTGCTCCTCCTCCTTGTGCTGTTTGCGCAGCTGGAGCCGCTTCTGCTGCTGTTCCTTTGCTTGAGCACGTGTCACAACAGCACAACTCGCAGTCGCCGGTAAGTCCGTAGAAACCATGAGCTCCTCCCCTCCAGCAAAAGTCACACAGTTTCCAATAAGGAGTGAGTGAATAGGCTTTTCAAGTGCCACGGACCATACGTTGCCCTTGAAATAAGGTGTGGATACTGCGATGAGTACGGTGGGCCTTCTGGCCTGAAACTGGGACACCGGATATCACACATTCGGGTCCCTGTAGTGCATCCTTGGGGACTAGGTCGTTGTCAACAAACGTTGTAGTGGCTCCAGAGTCTCTTATCGCATGTACTACTTTCCCCTCGACCACAGCTGCGAACACCGGGAAAGACGATGCAGCGTCGCCAGTAGTACCGAACGAAACGTAAACCCTTCCACCCCTGCCTCTTCCTACTTGATTCTGTCGCTGGAGTTCATCGCGGTGAAGTTGGGGGCAGTCACGCTTGAAGTGTCCCAAGCTCCCACACTTGTAGCAGCCTTGTTGTTGCTTCTTGGTTTCCCGTGGGGTTGGTAGAGACGTTCCTGAAGAAACTGGGGTAGTCATCGAATCCTCTCGTGCGTGATCCTTCTCGTTAAGCATGGTTCCCCCTCCGGGACGCTTGTTCATATCCAGCCTGAGCGGTACCGCCCTGCTGACACGGCGAGCATCAGCATGCGCCTCGGCGATCTCCAGTGCCTTCATGAAAGTCTTGGGTTTCATCTCGGCCATCTTGAACTGGAGCTCCTGGGGACACCCCTTGAATCAGCTGCTCAATGAGCACACAGTCCTCAAAGATTGCTCTGCTGCCTCAACCAAGTAGTGGAGACTCCTCTTCAACCACTCCCCAAACTGCTCAAACGTCTCGGCCGTCTCTTTCCGCATTGACCTAAACCTTTGGTGATAAGCCTCTGCAGTCATGTGCAGCCGCTGGCACAGTGCCTTCCTCAGCTGGTTGTAAGTTGGGTCCGGGGGTAAATTTACAAAAGCCTCTTTTGCTTTTCCCGTCAAGTTACTAATACGGTACAAGGCCTTCTTTTCATCAGGTATCCCGTAGGCCCTAGCTATGGAGTCAAAATGTTCCAGGTAGATATCTATGTCTTCACCAGGGTGATATAGAGGGAGTTTCAGCCGAGGCGGCTCCACAGCAAGGGCTCCCTCATTCGTCCTTTTGGAGCTATTCCCCTTGGTTAACTGCTCCAGTAGAAGGCGCTGCTGTTGCCGCTCGGCATGCCTTTCCTCGAGCTCTTCCTCAAATCGTCACCTCTCCCCTTCCATCCGCTGTTCCTCAGCTTCCTTCTCCTCCTTCCGTCTCTGTTCCTCGGCGGCCTTTTCCTCCTTCCGTCTCTGTTCCTCCTGTCTATAACGTTCTTCCTCTCTCCTTCTCTCCTCAGCACGCTCCTCACGACGGCGCTCCTCTTCTCTGCGCTGCTTTTCCACCTCCAATTGCATCCAAAGCAGCATGGGGTCGGCAGGGGGTGGCTGATTTGGGGGATAATGGGCAGCTGGCGTTGGATAAATCCGGGAGGCACGGTAAACATGGTATCCTCTAGAGTCTGAAGCTTGCCCCTCCCGCGTCCCATAAACATCCGTGGCGTTGACTCTGGGGTAAACACACCCAATGGCGCAGACGACAAAGTAGTAGTAGTAGTCACAGACCGGCCTGTGGTGACAATGGGTGTGGTCACGGTGGGGACATTAACAGGCGGGGCCTCCATACCAGGAAGGACTCCCACAGCACGGGTTCGCAGTTGATACCTGGGCGCTGCATCTCCCTCAAGGTCACGATCGTCCGAATCCATGGTCACAAAGCTGGTCTTCCACCAAATGATAATTTGTTTTTCTTCAAACACGCCTCCGAAACTAAACCAGAATCCTGGGTTTTGCGCTTCAAAATCCGGAAACCACCCACGACAACTAGGTCGCGATACTAACACACACACAAAAAAACTATTACGGTATTCCCATTCACGTTCTTTTCTTCTTTTTTTTTTGTAACCGCAAAAATTTATCCCGAAAGTTTTACTAAATTACGACACCAATTAATTTGTTTATTTCCTACAAAAACTTACAACCAAGTTAAACCTTTACTCGTAAGATGAAAAGACTAATCCAGACACTCTCTGAACCACTCCATTGTTTATTGGCTCACATCCTCACAAATGGCTGCGACTACAATAACTCTAAAGCAACCATAAATCTTAACAATTGCAACTAGACAGCCTAAAGCAAGTGAGGGCAATAAATTTTAGAAATCGTCAATTTCTTGTAATTAGCAACCATAAATTATCCGACGCACAACAAATTAGCGAACGGCAAGCAAAATTTAATCCCTACCTAAATACCTCTCTAATCCTAGGCCAGAACAACCACTGGCACCGACGAGTCAAAAGCCGCTGGGGTGTGGTGATGCTTTCAAATTTCCTCTCTATTTGAGAGCCTGTTCTTTTTCCCCTCACTATCTTACTCCTAAAGCCAAAAATACATGAAATGAAATAAAACCAAAACAAAAGGAAAACTGCAATTCCCTATCTTTCTTCACAGCAAAAATGAAACTAAGGGGAGGGGGAAGGAAAAACAATCAGCAAGCCATGATCCCAGGGCAAGCGCAAGACTGGCAGCCACGTTTTCTGGGAGCTGGCAGGGTCTCCGCCCAAGTTGGTCCCTGCACCCTCCTACCGCCCACTTAAACTAAGGTGCTCAGCGGCGCGGCGCGGGTGCAGATGAAATGCACAACCTCAGTGTTCACCGTCTACCCCGCATCTCCACCAATGTGTCACGATTTTGGCCCGCAGTTTTGCGCAAGACCAAAATCGGACTAAAAGGGTAGGGTCAAGAGAACAGACCAAGTAAACACTCAAGGCACACAATCACCCAGACTCGCACACGCACACTCTGAACACAGATTAAGCTGTGAGTTTGTGTCTTCTTTGAAAATTATGATTTAAACAATATAACAAGCAAAAACATGCCGCCAGACAATGCAAACATGTAGTTAATATTTACATACAATTAAGGGAAACGCAAAATTAATGGTAATCAACAAGAAATCCTCCGCCTGATGCCCAGCCTTAAACAAATCCCAGAGTCCAGTGAAGGACTAAATACAGACTGACAACAAAACCCTCTCTTGACCATTCCAACGAAGGACTAAGAAATTGACCCCGTGAAAATAGAATCCCGCCTTAACCCCTTTAAGGGTCGGAAAAACTGGCCATAAGTCGGTAGGAGCCCAAACAACGAGATGTTGTTAACTGAATAATAAAGCACTGGTTCTTGATATTTAAAACAAACACCAGTCACTTGGTAAAGCTAGGACAGCTTTCCTTGGGTAGGCTCGGTATAACAGCACAGTTTTCCAAAAAAGAAGAAAATTATAATTACTGACGCTCTTGGCATTAATCACTCATATACCACTTTGTAGATAACTGTCCCTGCCCGAGTTCATGTCGGTCACTGTTTCCTCCCGGAAACACACTGGTCACATAGCAAATATTATCTTTTAACACTTAGCTGTTTAGAAGCTGAATCCCCAGTCTGGGCTCTCTCACAGCACTGGAGAACCACGGCCGTTCCTCCACAGAAAGTCCCAAGGGATGGCTTATGAAAAGGGGGGGTGGGGAAATGATGCGAGGACCCTCCCCGGCAAGGCGTCGGATTACAGCGGGGTAGCACTCCGGTCTGTCCGCTCACAAAAAGGGAAGAAAAAGAAGTAGGCCCATCAAACCCGTGACTGGTACAATATTTACATGGGGTCCCAGAGAGACCCGAAAACCCCTAAGTTGGCGGGTAGGCTGACGAAGCTAAACCCCCTTGCCAAACTTAGACCCTGGCTTCCCACAAGAACAGAGCCATTCCTGTGGCGAAAAACCAGTAGCTGATCGAACAGCCGTGAAGAAACCTTTGAGCAGTAGGTGCACTGTTCCCTGGGACGACCAGAACACAGCCACAAGTTGCGCTGTGGAGACCTGTGATGAATCTGACTAACCCTGCCCTGCTACAGAATACACACCCACCGGTTGACCTGAACTCACTCAACTTTGAATCAACTTGCACGAGACAAGCGAAGAAATAATAAAAAATAAAAGCATCCTACCACTGACGCACACACACGCATAGAGATATTCGGGCGCTCCATTCGCGTGCACACAGATCTGCGCTCACACGCACGTTCCTTCTGGTAAACCGGAAAGAGTTAAAATTTTAAAAAACATTCTCTTTCTGACTATGCACACATAAGCATTGCGAAAAATGGCTTTATTTTACACAGGTACAAGAAAGCAAAAGTAGCAACCTTCCATACATAGCAAAATGGACAGAAAACAATGAATTAACCCCAAAATGATGAAACAAACCATATCCTACTACTATTCCTGTAAGCTGGGTCACCAACAAACTGGGTTGTGAGAAATGGGGTGTGAGAGGGGGAATTTGGGCCTCCTTACGGGGAATCCCGTAACACACAGGAGTGAGCTTTCCGGAATTCATGTTGCTGTGAGTACAGGATCTGCTGTTCCTCTGCAAGGTTCATCACTGCTGATACGATGATGTGTTCAAAGAGCTTGCATGGTATGCAGGTCAGTGATATTGGCCGATAGTTGTCTGCCCTATATCGTTCACTCATTTTGAAGACTGGGGTTATGAACGCAGTCCTCCAGTCAGTGAGCACAGTGGATGAGTTCAGGGAAGCCTGGTACAGCAGGGTGAGGGCAGGTGCTATCTCCTCTGCCACACCTTGAAGGAGCTTGGGACTGAGGCCGTCTGGTCCGCCTGCTTTGTTGGGGTCCAAATCCCAAAGCAGTTTCACCACACCTTGTAGGCAGATGTCGATATCACTCAGGCTGGGCTTGCTAGCATCACAAGGTGGCATTTGACATAGGGCAGCTAACTCTTCTTCAGTGAGTTCTTCTGCAGTGCTGAAGACCGATGTGAATTGGCGGTTCATGAGCTCTGCCTTTTCTTTTGCCTCCGTGACCAGTCTTCCGTTTTCCTTGAGGGGAGAGACGCCGGCACTTTCCTTCTTTTTCTGCTTTATGTAGGACCAGATTTTCTTGGTAGGTATTGCCTGTCTGTTGGAGTTCTCAGTGAAGGTGGTTTCTATGTACCTCCAATATCGTCGGCGTAGGCGTTTCTGGATTTGGCGCTTAAGGGATTTGAACTCTTCGTACAGGTTGTTGTTTGCTGTCTTGTTCGATTTTTTGTGGATTCTATTTCTTCTGCGGATCATTTTCCTTGTTTTGTAGTCAATCCAGTGAGCGCTTTGCCTTTGTCCAAGAGTGTGGTGGGGAACATGCTCTTTGACAGCTTCATGGAGACCTTCTTTCATTTTTGTCCAGATCTCATCGACACTGGACTGCTGATCAAATGAGGAGACAATGGTTTATGACAGTTCTTGTACGGCTGATCTTAATTTGTCCCAATCAGCCTTGTTATAGCACGGCTCTGGTCTTTGAATTTGCCGTTCTCTTGTGGGGGTCAGTTGCAGTTCTAGGTAAACGATGTCATGATCTGATAGACCTGGGATGCATTCAGTTCTTGGCACCAAGTTGGGGGAGTTTGTCAACATGGACAGGGACTCTTCCAGCAGTCCCTGGACACCGGGCTGATCACCGTCGCATCTGACTGTCCTGCTGCCCTCATCCCTGTCAAACGCACCAAGAAACCATTGACACCCCCACCACCCTCAACGACTGTGCCAAGCCACTGTGACAACCAGACCATTGTCTGATCCACCTTAACAAAATGATAGCACTACAGGAGACGGATGGTGCTAGCGCAGCGACTACATTGGGCCAGCACGCCAGTTCCAGGACCCCCTGCAGTTTGCCTACAGCCCCAACATGAGCCAGCTGGACGATGCCATCATCACCGTGCTCCACTCTGAGTTGACCCCCCTGGAGCGGCCGGGGACCTACGCCAGACTTCTTTTTCCTGGACATTCGTCCCCGAGCCATTCACAGCCGAATGCCAGCCTCATCTGCTGCATAGCGGTAAGACTGTATATGGCGATGGATGTCACGTACATCCTGCATCATGCCGATGGCTGGTTCTGCAGCTTCCATCACTAGAACAGCGCAGCATAGCGACACACGTGGTACGGTACAGGACGTCGCACGTAAGCAGGCTTGTCGACCTCAGCTCCACGTGTGGTCCAGCTACTAACGAGCCGTGGACGCTCCACAGGTGTGTGTCGATGTCCCCAGCCACTGATTCCACTGCTGTAATACCGCCGTGATATGCCGCTGCACCGCCGAGGGCACACCGATCCAGGTGACGCTTCGTCCATGATGACATCCTATCGCCTGACCGGCCATCATCCTGAGCCAGCGAGTAGCTGCGCTACAGGGGCGCTGTGGAGGCACTGGTTGGCTGGTTCCGTGCACGGAGCAACCATCTCTAGCTTGAACGTGGGTCAAGACCAAGGAGATGGTGTCGGTTTCCGGAGGAACCCACCTACGCCGTCTTCTACGGTTCATCATGGAGATGGTGGACCAGTACAAGTATCTGGGATCCATCATCGACAGCGAGGCTTGACTGGTCCGCCAACTCCCAGGCTCAAGATGGGAAACCAGCGCCTCTCTTCCTGAGGAAACCTCAACAAGTTTTTGGGTGGGCCCGAGACTGCGGATCTCTTCTATCAAGCAACAGTGGAATCGATCTTACCTTCAACTTCCTCACTCTTTTCGGCAGCCTCAAAGATTCCGACAAGGCCAGGCTGTCGAAAATCGTCAAGACAGCTGGCAGGCTGTCGCAGGCCTGTGGATGGCCTGCAGGAGCTGTTCGAGCGGAGAGCTGTGTGAAGTGTTGCAGCTCAGGTTTTCAAGATCAGGAAGGCTTACCATGTTTTTGTGTCCAGGACCGATAGGCTGGACGCGATCTATCTCCCACAGTGGTTCACCTGTTTAATAGTGGCCTGTGAACTGGTTGGTCGGTGGCCCTGCCTGCAGCATTCCCCCATCCTGTGAGAACAATGCAGCAAATGTGTGTGTGTGTGGGGGGGGGGGGGTGCGTGATCGCGCACTTAGTCTTTGAGACAGTGTGGTGCTTATGGGGGAAGTCAGTATGGATGCCGTACTAGTTGCTAGTTTGTCATGTCATTGTGGTCTTGTTCTTTGCTATTTTACATAATTTTAGTGCGATATCATGCCATGTATTTTTATGTCCGAATGCTTCGAGGAGTGTGTGAGTGTGTGTATGGGAGGAGGGGAGGGGAAAGGTGTTGTGTATGTGTGATACATGTGGATGTGTTGTGTGAGGTAGTGTGTGTGTTCGGGGGTGCTTGCCTCTGTGTGTGGGATGGGGGGGGGGGAGGGACTGGATGGATGGGTGTTTCAGTCTGTGTTACATTTTCATTTGATTTTACACATCAATTTTTTGTTTGTACGCCATTTTTACCTTGGTTGTTCTCAATTATTTTCTATGCTTTGTTTACTTTTAGCTAAATTGTGGTTTATCATGTGATGGGGTGGGGGGGGCGGTTCAGTCTGTGCTATAATTTACATTTGATTTGATTTGACATACAATATTCGTTTTGGTACACCTTTTTTTACCATTTGGATTGTTCTTCATTACCTTTTAGCTAAATTGAGGCTTACATGTGTGGTGTGTGTGTGGGGGGGGGGGGTCAGTCTGTGAAATACTTGTACATTTGATTTATTTAACATACAGTAAATTAATTTGCATGTGTACAACATTTTTTACCTTTGGGTTGTTTCATAATTATTCCTATGCTTGGTTACTTGTTAGCTAACTTGATGGTTTATCATGTGGTGGGTGTGGGGTGAGGGGTGGGGTGGGGTGGGGAGTGGGAGCGTAGGGGACGATCAGTCTGTGGAATAATTTGCATTTGATTTTGCATACAGTCTTGTTTGTACATCCATTTTTACCTTCGTTTTGTCTCATTAATTATTTTTATTCTTGTTTAATTTCAGATTTATGATTTTTATGCAAATGTTGATATTAATTTTCCTTGACAACAATGTCATTTTATTTTCTCTGTTTACCTTTATCCAAATTGTGTGTGTGGTGTGTGTTGTGTGTGTGTGTGTGTGTGTGTGTGTGTTGTTGTGTGTGTGTGTGTGAGAGTGTGTGGTGTGTGTGTGTGTGTTGTGTGTGGTGTGTGTGTGTGTGTGTGTGTGTGTGTGTGTGTGGTGTGTGTGTGTGTTCTGTCTGTCCCTGTCTGTCTGTCCCCTGTCTGCTCGTCTGTCCCTGTTTGTTGTCTGTTCACCGATTTCAGTTTTGTGCCATCCTTTTCATTGCTTTTCAATACATTGAATTGTTTTTTCATTATTTCTATGCATTTTTTCACATTTTTATGACACAGTTTTATTTCTGTATCTTGTGTGCGCATGTGTGTGCGTGCTTTAGGTGTGACTAATAGCATTACTTTTATTATATTTTACTGTTTGCTGTGATGTTATCATTATGAATGTTCTTTATTACTTATTTGGTGGGGGGGTGGGGGGTTATGTGGAGTGGGGGGGACAACTGAAATTGGTCTGTGTGTAACATGTTGTTTTTTTGTATGTATTTTTTTATGTCTGAGTTATAATATAATGTCCTCGTCAATTTAGATTTAGTGCACGCTAAAAAATTATTTTCTAAAATAAATTTTGTTTTTGTGTTTGTTTTGTTTGATTTTTTACTTTTGCCATATGAATTTTATACACTCGTATTTATTTTGGTTAAATTGGGGTTTTGTTTCTTGTAATCCAATTTGATTTGCCATAATAAACACAAATGGACTCACAAGAACTTTGCAATAATTATTTTACCATATATTCCAATATCTCTTTATTCATGTTTTTAATTAGATTCTTCATAACTTCTATTCTTTTGGACCAGTTTTCTTCTATTTCTACTGCTAGCTCTGTCATTTCTAAAGTGGTATTCCTATATCTTTATTGTTCTGTCAACGTAAATTGTAAATTGTTTTCGTGTCTTTGTGTTCCTATCTCATTGCTTTTTGGTTTTTTCTAAGATTAAGTTTTAGACAAGAAAAGCTTGAAAAATGCATTTAATTAGTCTTCTTGCT
>JAGGCT020003460.1:0-13739 GCA_017654935.2 Phymorhynchus buccinoides
CAGGGGGAATCTGTTGCACTCTCCAACTAGGGTCGACTGTGGGTGTGTCTATTTTGGGTTGGTTATCTTTTTGATCTTTTTCTGTTTGTAGGCTTTCCTTAGCCCTCCTGATGGCCTCACTGTAGGGCAAGAAAGCTTCTCCTCTAATTTTGTTTGCCCTCAGTCTGAGCTGATACTGAGGGCATCCTTGGTAGGCGGCGGAATGTCCACCGCCACAGTTGACACACTTAAAAATTTTGACTGCAGTTTTGGGCTGAGTGTCCAGGGGCAGAGCACCTGGTGCAAATTTCGAGTTTCGCTCTGCATTGACCAGGACCGTGCCCATATCGAGCACACCTGCGGCATCGTCGCACTGGGGCAACGTATGGTGACACAGGGAACTCCTGGGCATCGATCTTGACCAAGGCAGGCAGAATCGGCTTTCTAAAGATAAGTTTGATGGCACGAGAATCTGTGCCATCTCTGTTCTGAAGTCTTTGTACAGATTTGACATCTGGGATGTACTTTAGTAGGTCTTCGAGATCTTCCTCGAAGGGGATAGGCTTAATTACCCCCTCAGTAGTGGCCTCAGGGATGACACATTGAATGTTAATGGAAGCGATTGATGTAAGCTTGGCTAGTTTATATTGTTGAGTGGCTGATTTACAGCCGATTAACCAGCGATTTCCAGATAGAGGCCTCTGGCTAAGGATGTCCCTACGTTATTTCGGAAAAATTTCATGTTTGTTGTCGGACCCAGTGCCCTGAAGGTGGCTGCGCCAGTGCACAGGACCTCCAGGATCACTGGGTACTGAAGATAGATAGGTGGAACCGGGTTTTGTTGGTGAGGGGGGGGGGGGGGGGGGGGCGTCTTCGTCGCTTGTTGGACTTTGACGAGCCACTCCCCTCATCAGAATCAGAGTCCAATTCTGACTCCTCGTTCTTCTTTTCTTTTATGTCTTTGGGGCCCCAGATCGTAATATGTTCCTCTACTGAGGGAGGAGCCACTGGGGGGTCTTTTTTTCTCTCTTGTGGGAGTGCCATAGAGGACTTCTCCTGGATTGGGGTTTGAATAATTTGGATGGATGGAGACAGGGGGACAGCATTCTCTGTCTCATCCATTGAACCCAAGTCTTCTTTATTCTTTTTATCCCTAGGCTGTGCTGCCTCTGGACTGCTTTTTTCTTCATTTGAGTGTCTTGACTTTCTTTTTGCTCTTCTTGTTGGGGTAAGAGTGTCTTTATCATTGGGTTTTTTGGGCATGGTTTCTGCCGTAAAGATGGAGTCCTCCTCTGAACTTGTGTCCAGGTAATGAGTTTTTTAAAATTTCAGGATTGGTCATGGTCTTTACAATGGTATTATTAATAATCTTAAAAAAATTAAACTAGTAGTAATGGGACGGACCCAGTGCCCGCAACAAGACCAGGAAGGACAAAAGTGTCGTGGCCGTATCGAAGCAGAAATACGCCCTACATCACTTCGTTTCCCGGGGGAACCAATCAGAATAGTGTGGTTCCCGCGAGAACCAATCAAATGCTTACACTTACTTTCGTAGCTGGTGTCACAAGACTGTTCCAGCTATATTCAAAAAAAGTGTTTCGAAAAAGGCCACAGGAATTATATATGTTATAATTTATGAGACTATACTTGATATAAGAAAAATATCTCTATAAGTTATTAGTTTAGTTATTGTTTAAGGCAACAGAACACCCGAGGGCTCAATATTACCTATAAGTCTATCAGATTAATCACGATTTTAAATGTCAGAATATTTTAGTCAACTAGGTGTTTATTTCAAATCTTTTCAATTTGTTTATAATATTAGTTTTTAATATCTTTACACTTAGTAGTTTGTTGATTGCTATTTATTTTATCAAATCTCTACTTTATTTTAGCAAATCTTTACATTATTACATTATTACTTTTTCTTTTGAGGAGGAAAAGGTCAACACTTATAAGAAAGAGGTTCCTAGTTCCTAGATTTTTATAAAGACCTACACTGAGCTATTTAAGTTGTTAGGCTTGCACACAAACTCCTCCAACAATTTAGGAGGCTGGCAAAAACAAAACAACCTAAAGAAGAAGGAACTACCCTACAGAAACTATACTATGAAGACCGTACCCACCGGCAAAAAAGCCTACGAGTGGGGGGTTCAGACAGACCGATAAGAACGACATGTAAGTGTCGAAAAAAAAGATAGTGAGGAAAGATGTAAATGTAAAAAATCAGTGAAAATCTAGCTAGCTAAGGTCCTAGTCCCTACTACCTGGGAGAGCTGCTGTGCAAAGGCTCGGGTGGCCAGCGCAGTCCTCCCAGGGATACCACTTTTGTGGCACGTCCTACGACCCTAACAACTAGGCAGACGAATAAAACATCGTACTGCCAAAAAAAATGAAAAAAACAAAACCTTAGTGCCCTATTGATGCTTACGAAAGACAGATCCAACGACGTGAAGTGGAAATCAGGAAGAGATGTCGTTGGTGGAAACAGAGGTGGAAGACAGTCATAGTAGAAGAAAGTGGTCCTGAAGCCTCCTCAAAGTCCAAGGTTCGGAGCAAAGCTCAACGAATGCAAAGATGATCCAACGTTGGACAGCTGCATGGCATGGTCATCATGCAGTGTAAAGCTGTCGTGCGGCGGTGCTGGCAGAAGGGGTCCAAAGAATGGTGGTGGTGTCCACTCTTCTGACAGTCAGCCGCCGTACAGTGATGTGGTGAGAGTAGAGTAGAAAATCCGTTCCTCTCTCTGCAAAGCTCGCTCTCTCTCGGCAAGGGGACCCTCTCAGTTCGGTGGTCGAAGTGTGTATGATTGAGACGACAATTTGCGACAAGCTAAAACTTAAATACGACTTGCAGTTCAGAGGCTCAACCAATGAAAACTAAGTTTGAAATGGGCGTGATTCTAGGTCAAAATCCACAATTTCAAGAAGAAACTGTGCCAAAACGCCATAGACTAAAACAAGAATAACCAGATTTCGTAATGAAACTTGAAACTGAGAAAGAGAAAGGATTAACACAGTAGCGGGAAAAAAAGCTTGATAGACAAAACCTAATATCCACTTCGTTGCAGAAAGAGAACTAGCCTAGAAAGTAAATAAGAGAAAAATTAAGTATATATACACACATTATAAAGTGACCTGTGTAACTGAGGGGGAGGACACGGATCAGCTGGTGAGGGAGAAAAAGCTGGTGAATGTTTTCATGGCAGTCTGGTTGTTCCTTGCTATCTATCTGATTATGTTGTCACAATAACTTTTGTATGGAGGGACCTAGGAGGCTCAAACTTTGCATGCAGAAAGGTACCTTGGATATCTAGGCCAATGTAGAAAATGAAGATCATTTGTCAAAGGTTAAGGTCACTGGAGCTGAACATGCTGTCACGCGGCTGGTGCTCTAGCGTCTAGTTAATTTATGAAGTTATATTATGTTCTTTCATTACCTAAAAATGGTGTACACATCCCACCCTCTTCATTTATTAAGGATCAGGCATAAAACGTTTCAATGCCTTTTGTCACTTCCATATTATTCTTGGGTATTTTCATATTTATCTCTATCTTCACAGAACTTGAAGATGATAGCAGAAAGCTTAGACACAAATTCAGTATCTTTGATGATAGTCATCTTTCAAGCTATCCTCAAGAATTTTAAAGATATCTGTAAAAATGGTATGCTTGTACAAACGTCTTGCCCTCGAGTTTCCTATTTCTGTAAGTTCTGTTATTCATAATAAGCCAGAAGAACATGTGCAATTACTTAGAAAAAGATTTCACAGGATATCATTAATACTTGGTTTTAGTCACTGAAAGTAATCCGCTTCTCTTATTTTGGTTTATAAATAATAATCATTGCCACACAAGAAGAACAACAGCTCTCAGTATTTGAAGATTCAATTTTTACCAAATATTAGTATTATTAGTATTAGGTACTTTATAGTCACAGAGGCGTCTCTGTCAAATTCGGGTTGCTCCCACCTGGAGAGCGCGCTGTCGCAGCCAGAGGCACACCACCCAATTTAAAAAAAAAAAAAATTGCATGCGATTTTTGTCACGGGGGGGTTAAATTTTTACCAAATGACAACTTTTTCGTTTTTTCTTGCCACTGGGTTTAACGTATGCTAAGTGCATGGGCACACGGGACCTCGGTTTATCGTCTCATCCGAAAGACTCCACGTTCAGACCGTTAAGGCCTAGTGCAGAATGAGAGGAAAAAAATCCCCTGTACCCAGGTTCGAACTCGGGTTTACTTGACACGAAGCGAACGCGTTACCACTGTGCCACTCTACACCACAAGTACAACATGAACGCGATGGAGGAAGTAGTTGTTCACGGTTCATCCACCCAAGACCCTTTAACTGTGAGACAAAACACATCGTCGCTTCATGATGACTGCATCCAAGTTGCGTTCAGTAAGATGGAGTTCTTGCCTTGGCGCAATCCTGATAACATTGTCAGTGCACAAGTAGAAACTATCGTACGTCAGGTGAAAAACAACCTGGTTGTGTTGCTGTTTCTGATTGGTGGACCAGCCAACGTCATCAACATGGCGGTGTTTTACAAACATGGCCTCCGGGATCGTGTCAACCTGTGTCTGTTCGCTCTGTCTCTGCTCGACGGACTGTATTTGTCGATCTTGGTCGTGTTGCACAGCGAACAACTCTATATACAATTCACCACCAAAGAAACGTTCGGTCCTATCTTCACGTATTTGATAAACATCAATATTGCTGTACTTTTCGCCCCGTGTTTTATTTCTCCTGTGTTGTCGTCTATCATAGCTGTAGAAAGGTGCATTTGCGTTTTCAATCCTCTCAGATTTCAAACTCTGCTACAAACCAGAACAATGGCAATGATTATCATTGGAGTTAGTGTGGTGTTGACAAACGTGTTCTTCGTAGTCGCTTTCCGGTATCGCGTTGGTTGCGTGTTTGATCCTTCGTCTGGCATAGTGCTTAGAATCGCTATTGCAGGAACATTTTACAAAGTTCACAAAGAGTTAATTGATCATCTGCATAGTGATGTCCTTGGTCTTGCCTTGCCTGCAATCGAAATGATTGTGGTCACGACAGCAACGGTGATGACTGTTGTGAAATTACGCCAGACGGTGTCGTGGAGGTCTGAAACAACCTCTTCAATCTCACCCAAGGAAATTGCTCTGACCAAAACGCTTGTGGGAATCTCGATTTTGTTCATAGTTTGTATTTCTCCCGTGTCTCTCATTCGTTTCAGCCGGTTGTTTTTACCAGAGATGAATTCTGGCGGGCGGCACCACAACTTCTTTCTTGTGGGCGTCTGGTTGACAGAAATTTTCAACCTTATAAATGCGACATTCAATTTCTTTGTGTATTATACTATGGGAACTCGCTACAGACAAACGTTTTGGTTGTTGCTCACTGGGAAAGCGAAAGAAAACACAAGAGGTAAAACATCCTATTGAATCAAAGTCCCAAAATGGGAAGACAAAATCAAAATAGTGTAAAAAAAAACCAACCGGTCATCCGCTTTAGAAACCATTGTAAAGGCATCTTTCCACAACCATCTTAGGCTATCCAGTCGTCTTGTGAAACCCTAAAATATTTTAAAATGGAAAAAATATAAAAGTGTCTAATCTAGATACTAACAAGGGCATCGCCGAGTGGCAGATATGTCCTTTGCCGGTTATGGCCTGTATATGCCCCGCCCTGTACTTCCCTTCCCCCTCACATTTGAGGTCCCTGTCCTCCTTGTGACCTTTGGGTGATGCACCTACACACCCTTGACTGGGTGCAAATCGTTTTCCGGGATGCACACCCTTAAATTGGTGGGGAAAAAAAGAAAACAAACAGAAGAGAACATTAAAGAGAGCACTGATGAGTCCTTCTGTGACGTGAGCTCCAGTGGCTCCAGTGACTCCTTCGACACATTCATTGAGGTTCTGCTAGAACCTCAAAGCAACATTGTGTTTGCAAGTCCTCTTCCTAAGAGGATGCATAGCACCCCCAGTACATCCTCGAGAAAGAGGAGTCTAGGGACAGGGTCCCCACCGAATCACCTTGACCCTCTGTCCTCTCCTGGTACCCAAAAAGATCAGGGAGGACCTGAACACTATGGAGGGAGAGAGCTCTAGCTCAAACCCACCCCTGAACCAGGAACAAAACAAAAACCCAGAACAGGTTCCCAATCCTCTAAAAACAACAACCAAATTAACCGACAATGATGGCTTACACGCCATAATCAAAACCCTCACAACAACTAATCTCCCCTGCTTCAGTCAAACAAGCAGTAAATTTAATATATTACAATGGAACTGCCGTGTCATTAAAAAAACCAGGCGATCATTTAATTAACTTTTTGGCAACCAATTCAACTATGTACCATATTATCTGCTTACAGTCCCCAAATTCAAAATATAATGAACTTCCTCGTATTCAAGGCTACCAATACCCACCGGTTGTCAGCCATTCTGAAACAGCCACATATGTACATCATCAATTCTAATGATAGAGTAGGGGAGCCCAGAATATATAAAGGTGATATGGCGATGGCGAAATGTACATCAAAATCAATTATAATGATGATAGTGTAAGCTTATGGTAGCCCAGAATACATAAAGGCGATACATTGACAACTACTAATTTAGAAACGGCAGAAGTGCTGGCACAAACGTTTGCAGAAGCCAGCCACGATAAACACCTACCCATTCATGAACAAAACAAACGTACCTCCACAACATACCCACATACATCCGATAATAACTCTCATTTTATAAATGCAGCACTCAAAATGTCCGAGCTCGCTGCATCTCTAAACCAAATTAAAAAAGTAAATAAAGCAACAGGAGAAGATCCTATTTTCTATAAAGTACTGACAAATTTGCCTCCATGTTTTCGAAAATGGTTACTACATTATTATGCCAGATGCTGGGAGGAGGGAGAAGTGCCACAAACATAGAAAGAGGCACAGGTGGTAGAGATCCTAAAGCCTGGAAAACCGGCAAGGGATCCCAAAAGTTACCGCCCAATCTCCCTCATCACTCACCTTGGTAAAATTTACGAGAGAATCGTAAAAAACAGACTGGAATATTTCCCTGAGAAAAATAAAATCATTCCCACTTTCCAATCAGGATTCAGAAAACATAGGACCTGTATGGAACAAGTAGTAAGGCTTATACCTCCCATGTCAGAAAAGCACTTGCCAGGTGCAGGAATGTCTTTGCCACCTTTTTTTCCGTCTGGCATGGGAGGCTCCTAGAAAAAATCAGCAAGCTCGGCATTGAGGGCAACACCTATAATTTTATATATTCATTTCTACAAAACAGAAGTCTCAGAGTTAGGGTGGGTCAATCACTCTCTGTCAAACGTCAACTTGATATGGGAGTACCCCAGGGCAGTATTATTGCACCTACTCTTTTTAATATTATGTTGCACGACATTCCTAAATTAAAACTGGATAATTGCCGTATATCTATGTATGCTGATGACATCGCCATTTGGTCGAGATAAGCACCCCACGCAGACTCAAATACAACTTAGACCCAGAAATAGATATACACCAAATTAATACAATAAAAAATAACTGACTACTTACAGAATAATGGATTTACACTATCACTATAGAAATCGCGTCCATTCGGTCATTCCTCTCAACTACATCAACTACATCATGCAACCGCCTTGCTACAGCTGTTATCACATCTCGCCTTGATTTCTGCAACTCTGTTCTCTGATCTTCGGTCTTCCAAAGGAAGAAATTGATCGTTTACAACGAATCCAAAACAGCGCGGCTCGGCTCACACTCCGAAAGCGAAGGCGTGACCATGTCACACCACTCCTCAGGGAGCTGCACTGGCTGCCAGTGCAGTTTCGTTTGGAGTACAAACTGGCAGTCCTTGCATTCCGCCACTTTGAACAGACCCTACCATCCTACCTCTCAAGTGCTCTCCAAACTTACACTCCTTCTCGCTTTTTTTTTCCCCACTTCCGATCTTCCCATGCGAAACTGTTGAAAGTTCCTAAAGTGAACCTAAAGTCTTTGGGACAACGCAGGTTTAGTTTTTGCGCCCCCACTGTCTGGAACTCCTTGCCTGTTCACCTCCATCACAATTCAGCAATTCCCATTTTCAAAACCCAAATGAAAACTCACTTGTTTCACAGAGCTTTCTCTCTAACTTTTCACATTAATTAGATGATGATTGAATTAATGTGTATGTAAGCCCAATTGCGTGTGAATAATAATAATAATAATGAGGAAAATTTATATAGCGCCCATCCTACTATGTACGCTACAGGGCGCTTTACACAAAATTGAAATGGAATAAAAACATGAAACAAAAAAATCCAATAACATGAGCAGACAAAACAATAGCGGTCAGGCTTCGTTTGTCCGGTAAAAATGCACATATCAATCAGCAACAGACAACAACTACTACTACTACTACTACTACTACTACTACTACTAACTACTACTACTACTACTACTACTACTACTTGTAATAGGCCTAATACACGTATGTATTGTCCCGCCAAATAGGGCGTTTGCCACGAGTGTTCGTTCACTATACTAGACTACTAATTTGGCACAGCTCGTTCTGCCCGAGTTGCGCTGACCTCTCTAATTCAACTCTCTAAATTCAACTCAGTGAAAATTCAAGGTCACCAGCACGTGGTAAATGCTCTATTCCAAAGCATGAAATAACAGCATAATATTTCACAATAACATACACGCACAAAAACAACACACACACAACCAGCATACGCACACACAACACACACACACACACACACACGCACAACACGCGCTGCACGCACAAACGCGCGCACGACCACACACACACACACAGGGCCACACACACACACACAGGAACACACACACACACACACATCGTGCATATATACACTCATATAAGGGGCTACATGAACGCATGCACACGCGCACACACAACACAAACATGCGCACGGCATACAACCCACCACATCACACGTGCGCACGTACGCCACTGCACACAACACGCACATCACAATCCGCGCACACGCACACACGCCGCGCGCGCGCTATAGTGCACACGCACACGCACGCACGCACACGCACATGCACACAAGCACACACACACACACACACACACCACACACATGCACACACACACTACACACAGAACACATGATGACACAGTAAACATACACGTAACAAGATGGATAAGCAATAGAGTGGCTGGCAATATTTCTAAGTTTTAGATGTACTCTGCAGCTGCAGTTTGAAGTAGTGGGTTTTCAGAGCAGACTTAAACGTTACAAAGCATTTGGCATGACGAAGGCTGAAAGGGAGTGAGTTCCAGAGTGTAGCAGCTGAAACGGAAAATGCTCTGGAGCCGTGTTGTTTCCGATGGTAAGCGTACGGGAATTTGAAAAATAGGGTTCAATCAGAGGAAGAACGAAGGCTATGGGCAGGAAAGTAAATCTGGAAAGGTTGCAAAGATAGGCTGGTGCGTATTTTGTAACGATTTTAATAGCAGAGGCAGGCAAATTTGTATTTGATTCGGTATTCAATTTTGAGCCAATGTAGATTCATTAAAAGATCTGATGTATGGTGCCGTTTTGGTACTCTGAATACAAAGCGTGCGGCAGAATTTTGAACACGTTGAAGATGTTGGAGAGAGGTTGTAGGAAGGCCTAGGAGGAGGGCATTGCAATAATCTAATCTAGGGGGGGACAGAATACAGGAAGTGACAAGTGTCTTTGTGGCATTTTCTTCAAGGTCAGAAAGGGTTCTAAATTGAACTAATGCGACGGATTTCAAGAAAGCACGCTTGACAGATTAAGGGTAATGTGTTGTTTTCAAAAGATAGATCAGAGGTCAATATGAAGGCCGAGATCACGAACGCACGAAATAAACGTAAAATTTACGGGTGGAACAAAGCTCTATAGAGGGACCCTTGGGAGATTTTGGGCATGATTTTGTCGGAGCAAACTGGATAGCCTCTGTTTTATCATCATTTAACTTAAGCTTTTGGTTGACAATCCAATGCTTTTAATGTCAGAAAAAACACAGTCTTCAAGTGTTTGGACAAGTTGGTGGTAGTTTTCCATGTATGTCAGAATGTTCGAGCTGGGTGTCGTCTCTGCGAAAATTTCGTGCTGAACAGAATGTCTATTAGTTATCTTGGACAATGGTGTTGTGTAACATTAAATAAAAAGTACAGGCCCAAGTACTGATCCCTGAGTGAATGCCAAAGGGTCAAGAGACATTTTAGATGACTGCACCATTTTCAATGAGAACAAATTTGCCTTTTCTATTGGAGAGATATGATTTAAACCAATTTAGTACGGTTGCCGCAAATGCCAAAGTCAGTTGTCAAGCCGTGTCAGTAGAATGTCATGGTCTATCGTGTCAAATGCTGCTGATATAAATCAAGGAAGAAGGAGAACAGATATTTTGTTGTCGTCAAGGGAAGTCAGAATGTTATTTAAGATACTAATAAGAGCTGTTTCAGTACTGTGTTCAGCACGGTAAGCAGATTGATGGGGACTGAGAAGATTGTTTTAAACAAGGTGCTGAGATAGCTGATGAAGAACTACTTTCTCAACGATTTTTGACAAGAAGGGAAGGTTAGAGATTGGCCGATAGTCTTTTAATTCATCTGGATTCAGAGTAGATTTTTTGTTTGTGGCTCAAGCCACAAACCCATAACTCACTTTGTCCGCACATCTGTCGGTCTGTTGGTCGGTCGGTCAAAATTGTCGCACATTTTGACAAAATTGTCGCATTTCATCGAGGCTCACACTTCAAATTGAGGAGGCAGCTCTTAAAAATGATGTATTTTAAAAGCGCACAAAATAATAAACATCGTAAACAGACACTACAACTGACACGACAAGTATAACGGTGCTTCTTTTGATGAGTATAAGTAGGTTACATAGTTTTTAAATGTTTTCCCAAAGTCATAAAGGGAAGTTACGAAATGGTGCAGAAGGTAACATTCTGGTTTACAGATTAAAAATTTTGAAAAGCCAGGGGAGGTGACTCATGGGTGGAGATGGTAAAAATAGACCGCGTGCCACAAACTATTGCGATTTCGCGCTTGTTAAAGAGGGGTTTCACAATTGCGTCTTTAAAATCATCAGGGACTGTACCACTTGACAAAGAATGGTTGCAAAATATTTGTTATGGACTTGGTAACAAGGTATCCATGTTTTCATAGAGGAGGGATGTAGGGAAAGGGTCAAGTTCACAAGCTTTTTGGCCGTTTTTTGGAGAATCTCTTTCACGAACTGTGTTGTGGCTGGCTTAAAGGCGGACAAAGTTGGACCAGAGTAGGCTGGGGACTCGTCTAGAGGCTGAGAAGAAGGAAAAGCATTTCGAATGGCTACTATTTTGTCTCGGAAAAAGTTAAGAAAGGCGTCAGGGAGCTTTTTGGGATCTATATTTGAAGGGAATACAGTAGCTTGTGTTTTGCCTAGGATTTGATTCATGTTTCGGTAGAGTTCTTTGCAAGTCTTGCCAGCGGAAATTTTAGAGGAGAAAAACTGAGTCTTAGCCCTTTGTACTAAGTCGGTAATTGTCCGTTTGATTGAATTGTAGATCTGTTTGTGAACAGTCAGGCCAGAGGAGCGCCAACACCTTTCTGCTCTGCGATGCTCTGTCGTTTTAACTCTGTGAGTTGGGGAGCGACTGTATTGTACCAAGGTGTGGCTCTCTCCGTCCTGACAGACAGACACCTGATGGAGAGGGGCGTGCGTATCTAGCAGATTTTGCAAAGAAAAGTTTAAATCGGGAAGAGACATGTCAGGTGCTATGGCAGTTTCTAAATCACCTCATTGAATTAAATCAATGAATGTGAACGCCTTGAGTTTAATTCTAAAGAAAGGCGCTATATAATTTATAAATACTATGTATTATTATTATCTATTATTAAATGTGAATTTATGGTCTTTTCAACTGCTAAAGATGACGATTTTAGTATAAAAACTCTTGATCAAATAAAAAAAACCCCACCTCATGTTAAATATTTGGGTATCATTTTGACACGAAATCTCTCTTGGAATAGATCATATCACCCACTTAACTAATAAAGCTACAAAAGCCCTAAATTTTATCAAAGTTATCTCTAAACAAAAGTGATCCAAGATGTCTAAGCTATCTAGTTCACGCCTTGGTTCGTAGCCGTCTGACCTACGGCATGGAAACTTTTTACACCTTAACTAAAACTAACTTACCTACCCTACAAACAATTGAACTGCCCTGGGTCTCCCCTTCTATGCTGTAAACCTTTTGGTGTACAGGGATGTGGGCTGGCTCCCCCTAAATCACCTCATTAAATTAAACTGTTCCACATTTTTAACAAGACTGCACAGTACAAATAACTTCACTGAAAATGAATTCTATACTCAATTTTTAGATCTATATTTTGCCCCAACAAAAAAATACATTAATATCTATGATGTTTCAAAAGCCCCATCATGGAGTGTCACAGTGGGACTGGGATCCACCAGAATACGATATCACATTACATAACTTATATAACAAAGAAGAAGATTCCAACCGATTAACCGGAGCAGCGAAAGAAAACAATTATAACCGTAAACATCTACTTACCATTTATACAGCCGGATCTAAATTAAATAATAACCAGATAGGGTGTGCCTTTACTATCCCTAGTTTAAAAAATTCAAAATCCTTTCAATTAAAAAAATATTTCTATGTTTTCAGCAGAACTCTGGGCCATTCTAGAAGCCCTTTCATACATTAATTATCTTACCAACCCACCATACCACATAGTAATTTTTTGACTCGCTCTCATCAATTAAAGCCCCAAAAGGATGTAATCAACACCATTCTGAAATCAAAAACGAAATTAAAAACCTAACACATCAACTTAACCATAAAGCCATAGATGTACTTCTTGCATGGATCCCAGGCCGACCGGGAAGCCCAAATGGCCGCCACCGGTCAGTCTGGTACAAGCATAAATATTGGTTTGTCAACAAGGGAAGCAAAAACACTATTAATAACAGCAGCATTCCAGGGGTGGGCCAAGGAATTGGAAATCTATGCCAACGCCCACTCCCGGGATCATAATATAATTCAGGGGGGATTGTTCCTTATCGCACCACCCAAAATTAAATCTACAATATTCCGTTTAAGAACTAAATCATACTACAGCAAGTTTCAAAATATCATTTGCGAATGCAAAAAAAACCTTAATTTGGAACACCTCTTCGACCCTTGCACCCACATTCAAAATGAATTTACAGATCTTTTTCACAAACAAAACATAGCCAATATTCCATTCTCACAAAATTCCATATTAATACACGGTTCACAGGGATGGTTCCCCCCTGGTCTGGCTCGCAGAGGCCATCCATCAATCCTCATTTGGACATCAATCTTAAAATAATAAGTAAACATTTAAAACATATAACTTTTCACCTTACATTAAGCAAAGCTTATCGTGGTGGGGGCAGGGTCCCCCGGAACCGTGGGCCGTACATCTAACTCCATTCAAGATTTGTCCCAGTAACCCCTTTTAACCTCACATATACTTATCAATCAAACATACACAACATACACGTTGAGGCCTAATTTATCTTTTATAAGATGGGCTGTACAGCAGTTTTTATTAATAACATAAAATGTTCTATTTTAACATGTAGCACCTGCGATTTTCATGAACAATGTTTGGTGGTGGGGGGGGGGGGGGGGGCGGGGAGGTGTTGTAAGCCAAGCTAAAACAAAAAACCTCCCCAAAAACAAACTCACTTTTACATCTTTCCAATAACCTTTTTTATATAA
>JAGGCT020003461.1:0-13738 GCA_017654935.2 Phymorhynchus buccinoides
AGAGAGAGAGAGAGAATTGAATTGATGAACTTGAATTGAATGAATTTATTTAGAGAGCCTAGAGGGTAATAAAATAATAAGCAATCAGGCCGGTGTGGAGGTACTCCCCGTTAATAGTAAACTCGGTTATAAGAAATTTCGGTTACAGTAAAGGAAAACACTAGTTCCCGGCCAAAGGGTCTACTGTTTTATTACTAAATAGTCATGGCGGTTGCTGATGATCGAGTCGAGAAGCTCAGCCAGTCTCTTTGTAGGCCGAGCTATCAATTTTTAAAAAAAAACTGCCTATAGTAAAGTCACTTTTGGTTCCACAAAAGGACTGGCTCCTCGGTTACAATAAATAAAATTTTTGTCCTCTTCGTGACCTTTGTAAATAGGTAACCAATGTATGCCTCACAGTCTCACCACGCCCCCCACCAACCCATAATAACAACTGTGTTATAATTAAAATTAAAAAAACTCGTATAGTAAAGTCATTAAGTAAATTCGCTTCCTCGTACATCCTTGTTACAATTTAAAAAAATGTGTCCTCTTCCTGGCCTTTGTAAATACGTCATCGATGTATACGTCACAGTCTCAGACAACTACTTACCCTCTACGCTCTCACAGCACCCGCTTACTCCTCTCACTCTCTCTCCTCGCTCAATCCTCTTTTAGCCCTAATAAGTCTCTGTTTTTTACAAGGATTCTTAGTTAACTATCAACAGTTATTATGTACGTTATGTATAAAACGAGAGAACGCGTTGCATCCATGGTTGTTGATGATTTTGTTATCTTGAGTACAACCCGTGCGTTTTTCAAAGCTCAAAGCTAGAACGCTAAAATACTGAATAGCTTGGGGCATCCACACCCCTGACTATTAGTAACCACGAAATTTCCGAGCTAGAACATTGCAAAAATGTGACGCTAAAAATATCAACATGACCTCTGGATAAATGACATGCTATACAAGATTTGTACGGCTCTAACTTGCTAACAAGTGATGGTAAGATCTCGATGGCTGCGTCATAACAGGTGATGACTAAGTCGAAGATGGCCGTAATAGTATCTACCGTGATGCAGGTCAGTAGCCTACAATTGAGAATTCCACCTGTCATTAGACTAGATGTTAGATTTGTATCTGTTTTAATGCAGTGCCCTCACCACCCTCATCGATAAGTCAGCATGACAACCCTTAATAACACTGTATCAAATGACTGCACCCTTGGACCTAATTACTTTTTGGAAACAAACAATTCCTTTCTTTATATATGTGACGATCATGATAATATGATAATATCCTCCACTTCATGCATCGTCTATTTTTAGGCATAATGTGTGCGTGCGCCATGTCGCGCACGAACAACTTCGCCTAATCATGGTAAGCATAGGCATCAGCAAACGGAGACAAATTGACCGTAGACGGTTTGCCTGCAGGCACACTGTTCGGGCCTAGAAAAGGATCACAGTGTATGCCGGGTGTGTAACCATGCTCACCGGACATTTTGCCTACTGCATACATGAATAGATTCAAAGGCCATTCTGGAAGTTAGAGGTTGTACACTATTATGCTTTTACAGCTAGTTTTGTTTTTGATGCACATGGAAATATACCATTTTTTTTCCGATTCACCTTTTTGGACCACTAACCATAATGAGGAAGGTGTGGGCTCAATTGTCGACTTAGTATTTGCCGTTAGGTCTGACTGTGAAAAATGTCTTCAGTAAAACAGATACAAATTTAATTGAAGCCAATGACCGGACAGTTCTCACATTGTATGTAACGAATTGCAAATGAAGATTGTGGGCAGAAATGGTCGACTTAGTTCGCCGTTTCTGCCATGCGAGGGCGCTGCTGTAGAGCGGGTACAAACCTAGTAGCAGGCAAAGTAATGTTAGTTTGTCATAATAAGTTTCATGAAAGAAATTCATGGCAAATAGTCAGTGGTGTTTCGTGCCCAAGCTATCAACTGTATCATGCCCGTTCTACCGCGTGCGCCATCGCGCAGTGTAATCAACAAAATTTTGTGTAACAAAATAAGATGCACGATCTAGGCAATTTATCCTGGCAATTGTGAATAACACTATTTGCAGTTTTAAAAGCTAGTTTTGTTTTGTGAACAGGGAAATATACCATGTATAAACACTAATCACCTTTTTGGACCTCAAACCATGCGAGTCCTGTGTTTTCCACCGTAACTGCCCCCCATTGGCCATTCTAATTAGTAATATTTCTATGGAGAATGGTAGTGATATGGTTCATTATTTTTCGTGTCTGACAAATTGACAGTGATACAGTCAGGTGGAAATACCACAGGCAGAGAACTCGTTTATGGTTATGTTGATTTGTTGTTCTGACAGAACAAGCCTGACAGGGACGAGGAACACATGTGCAGTGCATCCCAGTCTGCGTATAACCACAGACTAGTTAAAATGCTGTATTTTCAGATATAGAGCATGTAAAAGCATGACTAGGCTGACAGACAAACAAACACATAGATCAACACTGACTCTAATGACTTCTTTCTCCTATTGAAAAATACTCTTGACCATGTCCGCTCAAATCTTTAAGGAGCATGGAAGAAGGAGTAAAGGAGTTCGTTATGAATAAGTAGGGATGAGGGATCTATGCTCTGATTATGTCATCCCTCGGACGAATAAAAGAAGCAACGTACATGTACAGCCGCGATAATATAATGCCCACTGTTCTATTCGTAGTATGGCCTAATAAAAGAAAACATTAATACATAGTCTTGAGACAGACGATTGTACAGATTGGTCTGAGTAGATAAACAGGGACAGGGTTCGTTATCTTGTTCCGTTCGACGAGTGCGCACACTATATGAATAACGTGAAAAGACATTTTAAACTGTATTAGTACGACCAGTCGTATTTACGGAGTGCCTGCTTCTTTTCTATAGTGACTTTCAAATCCGGCTTCAAATTCAAAAAAATATTTGACTAAGATTCTTTGTGTTGTGTGCGTCAGTTAAACGTCCAAGGCGTGCGTAGATTTTTATGCTTTTAAAGCTAGGCGGTTTCGAGTTTCGCAGGTTAGGGGATTTGGATAACTTTTCAAAGTAATTGTTTCCATTTGATACCTAATATTTCTATGGAGATTGGCTGAGTTGTATGTGAAGTTTCACTTCTCATATCTCCATTTTGAAAAAATTATAATTAACTACGTAACAAGTATGTTCTCCACAGAAAAAGAGGAAGATCAGGTCTGAACAGCAGACAATGAGGACCAACTAGCGAGGCCTGTGCCTGGCTTTTGGCTCCGCCCCTGCATGACATGAGCATAGTCCTACAGTGCATGTACATTTGTAGATTCATTATTATTCCTCACGGGAAATCACATGAGTTATTTGAGGGCCGAATCTATAACCAAATAGGACGCTTTCTCATTCGTGGATGTTAGCGCACACCAGCACCACATATCGCAAGACTTAGTACTAGCGATACATTTTCGTCCAAGACTGGATAATAGAGATTACATGTAAGTACGTCTGTGGATGATCGACCATCTGGTACTAGCGGCGTATATTTATTGTTTGGAGGCCCTCCTACTCCCTGTAGTCTTAGCGGTAAGAGGCTATGTGGACCACATTCTGTGGTAAACGTTGAATTTGGGATGCTGTTGGCAAATCACTCAGAATGATATTCGATGGGCATAGAGAGGAAGGTCGTCTGTGCCGTATATATGGTCGCACGGTGCCCGCTGGACACATACTCGATGTCAAACATATTTTGGCACCCGTGAGCTATTAATATTGAATATATAATACGACAAGCGGAATTTGCTCAACGAGCACGACATAGTCTTAGTGTATAAGCGCGTGAGAAATTGTTCAACAATGACAGCCTTGCGCCTTCTTACTTTTCGCTCACAAAAAAATAATTCAATAGATACATCATACGCATACTGTCTTGCATTCCCCGGGAGTCCTTGCCCCTTCTTATTTCATTTGTTATCAAGATGATGCATGCTAGGCCAGCTATGATTCAACGCAGCGTTAGTTACGATCACGATAATGTCAAGTACCGGAATCAACGTGGGTAGAAATGCGATAGCTTGATAACAAGTGGACAGAATCGCAGCACACTTGTGCCCTGCGGCATTATCCCTTACCGCCTAAAAAAAATTTTAGCTCCTGTCATGTATGGTTTTAAAGACACGGCGATGGTTCCTTTGTTTTTGTTATTGGTCTCCTGTCAATTGTTTATCCCAGCGGAAATCCATAGTGACGATACTTCCTCCTCCTACGCGAGTCGCTGTATGTGAGTCCTGCGGTTGAGTGTGTTCCTAGAAGGAACAGGCACGAGGTCCCGCCAGGAGCGCAGGGCATAACTGCTTGAGCGCCAAGAAGGGGACCAACATTGATAGTCAAGATACCACTTTAAGAAACACGTGATGAACTGCTTTGCAACACACACACCGGAAGAGAGAAGAGCATCTGGATCCCAAACTCTTGTCTGATTGGCAAAAATACTCGAAGTGCAGTAGGTCCATTGGGTATTCTCTGATGATGTCCAGAGATCATCTCTGTAACAAGGACGACACGACATTCGCCAGGAGCACTAATGTGAGCCAGATGACTAACACCTATCTATGCACTAGATCACTGATCGATAGTTCTGACACATCAGAAAAAAAGTCAGAATGAAATTATGCGGGTGACATCGAAGAAAGAGAATAGGAGTATGTTGGGATGAAGGTCATCCAGTAAGCGCGCTTGCGGGCAATAAACTGTGCGGCGAAAGAGGGGGGGGGTGCTTTTGTGTTAACAACCACTTACCTCTATATGGGGGTTTTTTACCAGGCCACCCTCCATTCCCTTGGGGATGGCTTTGTTTTTTTTAACCCCACCCTGCATATACTTGGGGGGCTAATTTTACCACCACCCTGCCATTATTTTGGGGGGGCTTTTTTACCCCGCAGCCCAACCCTCCATATGGGGGGGCTTTTTTTATTTACCCCAACCCCTCATAGGGGGGGGGGGGGGCTTTTTTTTAGCCCACTCTACCATATGTTTTTTTTTTTTTACCCACCCACCTCCCACCCTACAAATATTTGGGGGGGGGGGGGGGGGGGGGGTGGTGGGTTGGGGGGGTTACCGCTACACCCTACCTAGGGGGGGGGGCTTTTTAAACCCCCACCTTACCATACTTGATGAGGGGGGGCTTTTTATACACCCCACCTCCATACTTGAGGGGCAGGCTTGATTTACGTAACCCCACCCTCTACCATACTTGGGGGGGGGGGGGGGGGGGGGTTTGCCCCCACCCTACAAATATGGGGGGCTTTTTTTAACCCCACCTTCCCATACTTGGTGAGGGGGGCTTTTTACCCCACTCTCCAATACTTGGGGGCAGGCAGGCTTTTTACTCTACCCTACCTTACGTCCGGGGGGGGGGGGGGGGGGGCTTTTGCTTTTTACCCCACCCTACCATACATGGGAAGGGGGCTTTTCACCCCACCCTACCATACTTGGGGAGGGGGCTTTTTACCCCACCCTACCATACTTGAGGGTGGGATGAGGGGCTTTTTACCCCACCCTCACATACTTGAGAAGGAGGTCGCAACTGAAATCGGTTTTACTTGTCTGTCGTTTCCGACCATGACTGCCACCCGACATAGCAGAAGGGGGCAGCTGCTATTCCGGCGGGCTGGGCTATGATTTGTTTATAGTGGAGAAGCCTTGCCCAGGGTACATCCCCCACTCTCGTCCAGCCAAAGGGGATTTGAGGACGGAGAGTTGGCGGTTGGGGAAGGTCCCCCCCCCAAAAGGCCAACCTAATCCCTTTGGCTGCAGCACCAGAACCAGTGCACCCCCCCCCCCCCCCCCCCCCCCCCCCCCCCCCCCCCCCCCCCCCCCCCCCCCCCCTCTAGTTTGAGAGTCTTAGGCCGAGTACACACATAAGCGGATATTCCATGCGGAAACCCGTGCGCAATCCACAATAAGTGAAACAAAGAAGGGAAAAGGATTTGCGCACTTGTCCGAAATTTCCCCTATATGCGTAAACTTGTATCCTTCTTTCTTCCACTTATTTAAGGTTTTCCGTACGGAACTTACGCGTCTAACGTGAACCCGGCCTTAGTCTTCCACGACAGACTAAGCTGTACCAAGATGTTCCAATACTGTAGAAAAATCATATCTGTGACCCGTCGCCACAAAATGAGTCGTGTTGTCCCTAGCTCACTTACCCCCTAGGGTCAATTTTAGGTGGAAGGGGGTCAAATAATCAATTTTCAGATTTTGATTTATTATTGAACAACTGGTCTTTCTCTTCCTCGTGCAGAAGTATTGTAGTGTAGTGTAAGAGCAATCCTTTCTGCCTTAAAAGTGTTTTTTTAAAATCAGAAACATCTGGTGGTTTTGTACACATTTTGAAACTTTCCGGTTGCATTTTCTCATTTTCTTATTTCGCCGATTCCCTGAATAGGAGGGGCGGGGATGGTTGTACGACTTGAAATCTTCATAACTTTGATACAAATTGTCCGATTTTTGAAAATGTTTAGTTTGTTGGAAAGCTCCTTTAATACAAAATAATGAGTTGTTTAATAACTCAAAAGTGACCCTAGGGACAACGGGACTCATTTTGTGGTGACGGGTCACATAATTATAGTACAGTGTTAACCTCCCTTATAAGAACCCCCCCCTCCCCTATAAGACTCCCTACAACTTAAAACCTGCCTTCTCTGAGACATTGCCCTTCTTAGTAAGTATTAAAAGTACCTCCATTATACGACCCCTCCTCCCACTTAAGAGCTTATTTTGGATGATTTTTTTTTCAAAGGTCTTAAAAGGGAGGGTCTAATGACGGCTCGCATTTACTATTGGCCCTCCCTTTATACAGGCTAATGTCAACTAGTTATTATTTTTCTTCTTGTTCTTCGATCGCTCAGACAGTTTCCTGTCAATTATGAGCGCAGATGCGTCATGCTGCCGTCATGCGCCTAAGCAAGAAATAGTAAGGCCCACAGCATGTCCGACTTCGGCTGGAGGAAATCTTTTCGAAAGCATTTCTTGAAACAAAAAGATAAAACGGCAGGAGAATGGACCGACGAGTAAGCCCAGAAAGATAGTAGATGATAGTTAAGCAAAGGGAAAAGGCAGAGTCAAAGAGAGTGGCTGATTAGAGGAAGGATTTACAAGCACAGAGCTTCCAGAAAGTGGGGGAACTATTTTATACAGAAGAATGTGGGACCAGCGAGTAAGTCAGAAAGATAGTAGATGAAACCCGGGGCAAAGCAAAAAGGGAAAAGGCAGAGTCAAAGGAGAGTGACAGATTAGAGGAAGTTTTACAAGCACAGAACTTCCAGAAGGTGGGGGAACTATTTATACAGCAGAATGTGGACCAGTGAGTAAGCCAGAGAGATAGTAGATGACACCCGCAAAGCAAAAGGGAAAAGGCAGAGTCAAAGAGAGAGTGACAGATTAGAGTAAGGAAGTTATTAGTACAAGCACAGAACTTCCAGAAAGTGGGGGAACTATTTATACAGAAGAATATGGACCAGCGAGTAAGCCAGAAAGATAGTAGATGACCGCAGAAAAGCAAAATGGAAAAGGCAGAGTCAAAGAGAGTGACAGATTAGAGCTACGGAAGTTACAAGCACAGAACTTCCAAAAAGTGGGGGAACTATTTATACAGAACGAATATGGACCAGCGAGTAAGCCAGAAAGATAGTAGATGACACCGAGCAAGCAAAAGGGAAAGAGGCAGAGTCAAAGAGAGTGACAGATTAGAGTAAGGAAGTTTAAGTTACAAGCACACAGAACTTCCAGAAGGTGGGGGAACTATTTATACAGCAGAATGTGGGACCAGCGAGAATAAGCCAGAGAGATAGTAGATAGACCGCAACAGCAAAAGGGAAAAGGCAGAGTCATGCAAAGAGAGTGACAGATTAGAGGAAGTTACAACGGGGCAACACAGAACTTCCAGAAGGTGGGGGAACTATTTATACAGCAGAATGTGGACCAGTGAGTAAGCCAGAGAGATAGTAGATGACACCGACACAAAGCACAAAGGGAAAAGGCAGAGTCAAAGAGAGTGACAGATTAGAGGAAGGAAGTTATTCGTACAAGCACAGAACTTCCAGAAAGTGGGGGAACTAATTTATACAGAAGAATATGGACCAGCGGTAAGCCAGAAAGATAGTAGATGATAGTAAGCAAAGGAAAAAGGCAGAGTCAAAGAGAGTGAACAGATTAGAGGAAGTTATTACACGCACAGAACTTCCAGAAAGTGGGGGAACTATTTATACAGAAGAATATGGACCAGCGAGTAAGCCAGAACGATAGCAAATGACACCGCAGAAAAGCAAAAGGGAAAAGGCAGAGTCAAAGAGAGTGACAGATTAGAGTAAGGAAGTTATTAGTACAAGCACAGAACTTCCAGAAAAGTGGGGGGACTATTTTATGAAAGAACACTCCCCGGTATCCTTTTTCTCTCATCTCTCCATCTCCTGTCTTCTTTCAAAACTTTGCCTCGAAGACGCATCTTTTCAGAAAATATCTCTGTCTGTCCATCCACTGTCAGTCAACCTTATAAATAATTTGTGTTGTATGTAGGTATTTTAAATGTGAGTTGTGTGAGTGCGATCAAGTGATATTAATTATTTTTGTAAGTTCATGTATTTTGAATATCTTTTCTGTGCGTGAGGTAAACTTACTCTTTTTCTTCTTCATGTAAAGCGCGGTGAGTCCTGCTGTGTCAGGAGAAATAGCGCTATAGAAGATTTATTTATTATTATTATTATTTACTACTAGCGCAACGCCGAGTACCAGTAACGCCTAGTAACGGTAACGCCTAGTAACGGTAACGCCAAGTACTGGTAACGCTGAGTACAGCAAATTTGAAGCGATTCGGTTAAGAAACGGTGGAGTTATAAGGCCCCGTTTCCCATTGGCGCTGCTCTGAGAGTGACGCGCTCTCCCTAGTAACGGTAACGCCTAGCAAAAGTAGCGCCAAGTAATGGTAACGCTGAGTACACAGCAAATTTGAAGCGATTCGGTTAAGAAAACGGCGGAGTTATAAGGCCCCGTTTCCCGTTGGCGCTGCTCTGAGAGTGACGCGCTCTCCCGATTTTCTTCAAATTTGCTGCCAGGTTTTGCCCCTGCCACAGCAAGCCTGACAACAAATTTGACGCGATTCGGTCGAAAAAACGGCTGAGTTTTTATTATTATTATTATTATTTATCCCCCCCGGCCCATCTGATGGGCTTACTTAACCGACACGTGGTCCAGAATAAGAGGGAGTGGGGACACTGAGGATTGGGTGCTGCCCGATGTCGATCTAGTCCTCCTGCCAACCGATCCTTGGTACTGTTCCTCATGGGCATTTGACGGCTCTTCTCCATCTGAGAGACACACAGAGCGAACACAGAGAGGAGAGAGAGAGAGAGAGAGAGCGAGAGAGATGAGAGAGAGAGGGAAGAGAGGAGAGAGAGAGGAGACGAAGAGACAGACAGACAGAGGGAGAGGGGAGAGAGAGAGAGAGAGAGAGGTAGAGGAGATAGAGAGAGAGAGAGAGAGGGAGAGAGAGAGGGGGGGGAGAGAGAGAGAGAGAGGAGAGAGAGAGAGACCAGAGAGAGAGAGAGGACAGAGAAAGAGAAGAGAGAGAGAGAGAGAGAGACACACACAGAAGCACAGAGAGAGACAGCGAGTGGGAGAGAGAGAGAGGGGGGAGGGAGAGAGAGAGATTAGGGAGGGTAGGGAGAGAGAGGAGAGGGGGGGGAGAGAGAATGATAATGATTTATTCAGTTAGGCCTTTGCCCTTCATGAAAGGGGAAACTGAAAAGAAAACGAACAAACAAACAAATGCAGCATATTAGTACAATCATAATATAACAATGTTAACAAGGATAATAATCATATCGCATGTTATCATAATACATTAATGATCGTAAGCGTAAACCCTTATACAAATAAATTGAGAGAGACAGATTGAGAACGAACGAACGAAATTTTATTTATACAGGGTAATGAGGTAAGTATATACATATTTTTTCCACCCAGCCCTTGAGAGAGAGAGAGAGAGAGAGAGAGAGAGAGAGTGAGAGGAGAGAGAGAGTATGGAGACGAGAGAGAGAGATGAGAGAGAGAGAGAGAGAGAGAGAGAGAGAGAGAGAGAGAGAGAGATCGGAGATCAGAGAGAGGGAGAAGAGAGAGGACGAGAGAGAGACTTTGTTCAGACTTCAAACTTTATTTTACAAGGAAAAGAATTTAGGCTGGGCCTAGTCTTCCATTCTGTCCTTGGTTCTAAGCATGCAATACATACCTAATACTATAAATGAACATTGAGAGAACAGGAAAATCGCCAAAACAAAAAACAACCAACTAACAGTAATAAAGAGATGGAGAGAGAGAGAGAGAGAGAGAGAGAGGAGAGGAAGAGAGAGAGAGAGAGAGGAGAGAGAGATGAGAGAGAGAGAGAGGGAGAGAGAGAGAGAGAGAGAGAGAGAGAGGGGACACCAGAGAGAGAGGCTAAGAGAGGGAGTGAAAGAGAGAGAGAGAGGGAAAGAGAGGGTAACCAGAGAGAGAAGAGAGAGAGTAGGGGCAAGAGAGGACGAGAGAAGAGAGAGAGAGAGAGTGCAGAGAGAGAGTGGTGGGAGAGCTCAGAGAGAGAGAGAGAGAGCAGAGAGAGAGAGAGAGAGACAGAGAGAGAGAGAGAATAGGTAGAGAGGCACAAACAGAAGAGGAGAGAGAGAGGGCCAGAGAGGAGAGGAAGAGCTAGAAGGAAGCAGAGAGAGAGAGAGAGAGAGAGAGAGAGAGAGAGAGAGAGAGAGGGAGAGAGAGAGAGAGAGAGAGTTGGACGTGTTCTTCATCTTCAATCCAATAAGTCTTCTCCGCACGCACGCGCACAGAGAAGTAGGGACAGGGGGGGTGAGGGGAAGACAGAGATGAGGGAAGGGGAATGGGGGAGGGCTATGAGAAAACAAAAGAGAGAAATCGCAAATAGTTTTGTGGCACGGCCGGTCTATTTTGACCACTCCAATCAGGAGTCACCTACGGCTTTTCAATAATTTTAAATCTGTAAACCAGAATTTTTATCTTCATTCGTATATCTTTTGGAAAGCATTTAAAACTATGTATCCTATCCCCTTAGACTCATCAAAAGAAGCACCCCATGCTCGTCGTGTTTGTTGGGTCTGTATTACGGTTTATTATTTTTGTACGCTTTTTTAAAAATACATCATTTTAAAGAGCGGCCTCAATATTTGAAGTGTAGCCTCGATTTGAAGTGCGGACAACTTTTTGTCAAAAAATGGTGCGTACAATTTTTGGGGACCGACCGACGATGACATGACCGGTAGACAGACCGACCGGACAAAGTGAGGTTATAAGGTTTGTGGCTTTGAGCCACAAAAACAAACAAAAGAGAGAAAATATAAGATACGGATACGGATATTTCATTTATAAAAGCCCAAATCCCCTTAGAATGAGGAGGGGTTGGGGTTTGGGAGTTAACCCTTTCGCCGCCAGCCATTTCTCTGGGTAGGAGATAAGAAATCGTCTGCAGTATGGGGATTCCTCTGTGACATGCATATAGATAGGCCTATCTTTACCTCCCAAAATTAAGAAAATATGGTCTTTGGATAACAGACCCTGGTTTGAGGCCTTTTCGTAACATGGGTGTTAAATCATTGTGGTGGTAAAATGTGACTTTGGTGGTGAAAGGGTTAAACATAAACGACACACACATGAAAAAAAAAACCAACAAAACCGAAAACAAAGAAAGAAGACTAATACTAATATAGTACTACAGTGGAATCCGCTTAATCGGACACTTTTGGGACTACCAGGCCAGTGGCCGAAAAAGCGAATGGCCGATAAAACGAACATGAGAGATACTGTATGACGCAATTATGCAAGTCAAAAGCAATGACGTCAAAATTGAAATGAATAAAATCTGTCAAAACACAAGAGTTCATACAGCACAGAATATCTTTGGTACAGTGTATGTGTACTGTATGTGAACACAACTTGACAGAAGCACGAGTAAAAGACAACGATTTTGTTTTCTTGAGTGATTTTAACGCCATGCAGGGTCTTTCAATTGACAACAGCTCACCTTCCAACTTCACACTCAACCATGTAAACGTCAAAAGCGTGTTGTCAGTTTGTCTGTTGTTCTCCCTCTCAAAAAAAAAGGGGGGGGGGGGGGTAAAGAGGAAAAATTAGAGAGAAAAAGTGGCATATAAAGCGAGATTGAAGATTTCAGCTTTGGCCGTAAAAACGAACAAAATAACACATGCTTAAGAAGAAAAAAATCCGTATATTAGGAAATTGGCCGATTAAGCGGCTTTGGACGATTATCCGAAGGCCGATCAAGCGGATTCTACTGTAGTAATAATTACTATTGGATCCATCGCGGCATCCCAACAGTTTGACTCAAGTCTCTTCTCTCCTTAAGTTATGTACAGTGTAACCTCCCTTATAAGACCCTCCCATTATAAGACCTCCCTCCCACATAAGACCCACTTCTCTGAGACATTGCCCTTCTTTGTAGTATTAAATGACCTCCCTTATAAGACCCCTCCCTTATAAGACCTCGTTTGGGATGATTTCTGAAGGTCTTATAAGGGAGGTTCCACTGTATCACTAAGGAAAAAAAGAAAGAAGTCTTCAGCATAGCGACCTGTCATGTTTGGTCAATCTGACACTACGGGCAGCACCTAGGGTACCTAAGGAACCATTCTTCTTTCAAGTTTCGTTAAGATTGGTTCAGTAGTTTAGGCGCTGTGAAGTGGAATCTTTGTGTGTGTGTGTCACACACACGCACCAGGCACTAGTACAGAAAACAGGAGTACAAAAAGCCAGACAAACCTAGGGGGGAGCAGCAAGTTTCGTGAAAACTAGAGTTGTTTTACACTTGTTTACTCGGTCAAATGCCATAGCGACAATGCAACAATGGCGTCGAAGCTTTTAAACCGCAGGATGCGAGTCAGCGACTTGCAAACATTTTTTTCTTTCTATTATATCTAGAAAAATTAGGGGTGGCCAGTTTTGCCACAAACTGATAAAACTTGCCAAACGTGACGTCAAAATAGAAATGACATAAAAGTTACAATGATGTTCTAAGTGCTGTATGTCTGATCAAACACGACTAGGCGAGAGCTGCGGATCTACATGATGGTAGAGTAACTTCCCCTGTTTGATTGATCGATTGAACTAGGCAAGATCACCCCACCCCCACCCCCCCACAAACACACACCATGAAATTATACTCCGCCTTAATTATTTATTTCCGAACAATTCCTATTGAAAACACGGGAAGATCGTTCTCACCGTCACCAGCCATGGAGGTTGGGGTAGAACGCCCCCCACTCCCCGTAGTAGTCCTATCCCTGTGGTCAGGCTCCAATTCCGCTCTCACTTCTTCCCCGCCCTTTCCCCGTCCCGTTCTTTCTTTGCTTCTTCCTCTTCCTCCTCCTCCTCCTTCTTCTTTCCTTAAAGTCTTTATCTACTGATTTCTGGAGCCTGATTGACCTGTACGTTCAGGGAAGCATAAACAAAAGTCAACGAAAGCGGCATTTGTGTGCACATCAAATTCATTATTTGCAATATTTGGACTGGTGCATATTGTATATTGCAAACCATAAAGAAATGTCACAATCATCGACTAAATAAAACACATGAGGAAAAAAGCCCTGTAAGCATACCCTGACAGTTACCAAGTTCACATTACAATCGTATCTGTCATCGACTTTATGCGTTTATGCGGGGTTTTGTTGTTGCTTTTTGACAAATTCC
>JAGGCT020003462.1:0-5000 GCA_017654935.2 Phymorhynchus buccinoides
CTGCACTAGGACTTATGGTCTGAACGTGGAGTCTTTCGGATGAGACGATAAACCGAGGTCCCATGTGCCAATGCACATAGCACACGTTAAACCCAATGGCAACAAAACAGTTGTCATTTGGTCAAAATGTACACCCTTCTCCTATCCTTCCTCATTAGTCACACAAACATCGCGGGCAAAAAGAAGGGCGGTGCGTCTCTGGCTTCGACGCGCTCTCCAGGTGGGATCAACCTGAAGATCACAGAGACGCCTCTGTTATTATAAAGTATCAAATACCAAATACTGATACGGGGGCACAATGAGGGGGACGCATAGAGGGTCTACACGAACCCGTATCAAAGAAGGGCATTATTTTGGCTGCTTGGTTGCTCGCACAATTTACACTCAAGTTCAAGTCAGTTTATATAGAGGAGCTATGGCAGTGTTGTTATTATGTCACCTCGTAGCTCGAGGAGCTGTGAAATTCCGTGTGGATTTGTCCATAAAGTCTTTGCCTGTTTGTTTGTCTTCTACTTCGTGGCAGTATTATCTCGTATTATCAGAAATCTGGTTGTCCTCAAGAACCAGCGGTCATCAGTGAAACGCCAAGATGGCTACAGGTCGGGTCAAGCGTTTTCATTGATATGATTGTTAATATTTGTCTGCTCTGTGTGTTTTATTAAAAGAAACACTTTACATAAAACCAACACAATTGTATTTTGTGTCATTATATCTATTTCGTTTTCTCGTTGATAGCAGGCACTCTCCCAGTGTATTTCAGTGTTCTATTGGTTGTCACAAATGCTTGGGTTCTGGTTTTAACGTCTGACAACGAATTGTTATTTCATTGTCTGTGAATCTACTTGCGTCAAGTATTCACAAGCAATACTTTGATTTTATATGTTTGCTTGTTACTTAACAGTAATGCAGCCTAAGTGTAGACAAATGTAGTTGTGTGGAGCATGAAAATACAAATTTTAAAAACGTATGTTAAATTTTATTCTTAATAACCGGTGTAGGCATATCAGGTTTGTGTCCGCATGTGTCTGTGTGTGCGTGTGTAATTGAATTAAAATGAATGTTATGTTCAACTTCTTGAATGACGCGAAAACAAAAGACAAAACGTGGTTGTGAGAAACAGCATTGTATATTGGCTTGGCTTACAAGCACTCATATTGTTTGTTTTGTGTCATGTTTAGAAGACGGTCAGAAACAGCAGTGTGCCATCTCCTTCAGCCGTGTCCAAAGGCCAACCATCTAAGAGTCAACAACCACTGCCCATAAAGGTACAACGGTGGCGCTGCATGTGGTGTAGCAGGAGCAGAACGAAATCAACTGACAGCAACACTGTAACTATAGCAATTGTAAAACAAAAAAGATTTAAAAAAACTATAACAAGTGTAATACATTCATACTGTTTCACAATGAATCGGATGAGATCCTGCTAGTTATGTTCACTATATTTGTAGTCTACATAACGCGAATCTGATGAACTATATGTATTTTGGTATCAGCCATTTTATTTGATTCGTGTATTGGGGTCTACTTGAGTATATTTCACACGCATCACGACTCACAGGCATCGTGGCAATCTGATCTCATTGGGGTCGAATCGTATGCAGTGTGTCTTTCCCTCTAAAGTCGATAAGACGATATTTGACCACAGCGCTAGTTTGGCTACTTGCCTTTTGTTGGTATTCCCTGCTGTCATGTCTACAGAAGTTCTAGTCTACAATGCATGATATTGCTAAGGATATTGGGAACATGCGTTCTTTACAAAAGAACTTTCCTCGCTTACTTCTGACAGAATAAAATAGGCACAAGTTCCACATAAGATAGAGCACATATTATCATGAGCAACAAAACGGCTACTGACAGAAAAGTGGGAGCAACATTAATAACTATGCACACGCACGCACATACACAGACACACGCAGACACAAACACACAGACACACACATACAGAGAAAGAGAGAGAAAGAGAGAGAGAGAGAGAGAGAGAGAGAGAGAGAGAGAGAGAGAGAGAGAGAGAGAGAGAGAGAGAGAGAGAGAGAGAGAGAGAGAGAGAGAGAGAGAGAGAGAGAGAGAGAGAGAGAGAGAGAGAGAAAACTCAGAACGATTTTAATGTACATCGGCCATGGGCCACAATACATTGAGCGAGAGAGAGAGAACTTGAACTTGAACTTGAAATGCTTAATGAGGATGAACTGAATAAGCATAACAACACTTCTTTTCATCAGGTCCTCAAACAAATAAAATAATAAGCAAGCAAATTGAAATAAAATGAATAGACAAACAAACAGCAATATTATAACACCATCATTAAACACGACAGCAAAAGAACGACGAAATTGTAACAGCAATAATAATAATAATATAATGATAATAATATAATGATAATAATATAATGATAATAATAAAACAGTAATATGTAAAGGATTTCCAATACTACAAATACTATAAGTCAAGATATAACAATTAAATCAAAGGAACAAGAACAACATGTAACATAACGCACGCACGCACGCACACGCACACACGCGCGCGCACGCACACACACACACACACACACACACACACACACACACACAACATATAAGAGAGAGAGAGAGAGAGAGAGAGAGAGAGAGAGAGAGAGAGAGAGAGAGAGAGAGAGAGAGAGAGAGAGAGAGAGAGAGAGAGAGAGAGAGAGAGAGAGAACAGGGGGAGGCAATCACATACTGTTAATGACATACTGTTAAAACAAGAAACAAGAGAAAAAACTGTTACAAATGTTTGAATAAATAGTCATGATAACAGCTTTTGAATGATGCCAAGGTACATTTTGTTTTAATATAGTCCGTCATTTCGTTCCATAGTTTACCGCCCGAGTATATCAAAGATGTCATATAGATCAGTTATCGGACGGGTCAGTTGTATTATATTTTTATTTCGTATTTGGGTCACACACAGCTTTCCACACAGGTACGATGGAGCGAGTCCGTTGACTATCTTATAAAGAAAGACTGCTTCGTTAAATTGACATCTGAATTGGAATGGAAGAATGTTTAGTGTTTTGTAGTCATGAACTTGTAGGGAAGATAATTTTAGAAGTATAAGTTTAATGGAACGCCTGTAAATGCTTCATAAGGGTTTAAGACAGTTTTTACTTGCCATATCCCATGTTGTGGAAGCGTAATCAAAATCAGGTTGTACATATTATGCATGGAAAAATAATTTTCTAGTATGTTGATTAAGAAAATGTTTTATTCTGCTTAATTGGAATACTGTTTAAGACAGTTTACGAATGAGTGCAGAAACGTGAAAGGACCAAGAAAGGTTGTTGTCAATTGTTAGACCAAGCAGTTTATGTGAGTCAACCTCCTCTAGAACATTATCGTGTACTTTGATTTTGTTCAAGTCAGATTTGATATTTTGGCGTTTTTGTCGATTAGCAATGATTATAAACTTAGATTGCAGAGGATGTAGAGTCATATGATTTAGGTCACTCCATGTCTCTAGTTTCGCAAGGTCGTTTTGTATATCAGTTAGAACTAAGTCTGTGTTCTTATGTTTGTTATGAAGTGTACTATCATCAGCAAACAGTTCCCAATCGGATGAGACATGTAAAGGAAGATAATTTATCTAGACAGAAAATAAGCCCCAGGACTGACCCTTGGGGGACACCATACATCATGGATTTAAATGAAGAATGCTTACAGTCCTGAAAAACTAATTGTTGCCAGTTAGGTAGAAAGGATGATATACGATTAGTTGACTCTTGCGATAAATAATATAATTTTAGTTTTTGTATAAGGAGATTATGGTCAATGGTATCAAACGCTTTGGCAAAGTCAACGAATACTGCCCCAGTGATAAGATCATTATTTATGTTTGAGTGTCATTGCTCTATAAGGTTTGAAAGTGCAGTGTGACAAGATTTTTTTTCTGAATCCGCTTTGGTTTGGATGAAATAAATTATGTTCATCCAAGTGGGATTGGATCATATTTTTTAAATGCTTTTCTAATGGTTTTAATAGAACAGATAAAATAGATATTGATCTGTAGTTGGAAGCATCATTTGGGTCACCAGATTTGAAAAGGGGAAGTACCCTGGCATCTTTGAAAGCTTGAGGAAAGTAACATTTTTCGATAGACAAATTGTAGATATAGGTTAAATGTTCAGCAATGATTGGTGCTGCCGTTTTAATAATTCTGTTATCTATGTCGTCTAAACCACGAGCTTTAGACTGACTTAAAGAACATAAATGACAGCATACTTCTGTACACTAATGAACTTAAAATTAAGACGAGATTTTACATTTTTCGACTCACAAAATTATTTGAGTAGTATCAAATCATTATGTTCAGTGTTGTTTTCTTTAATAATCGTATTGGAAACTATAGAGAAATGATTGTTTAAATCTTCAATTGATAAATTAGTAGATGGAGTATTTATAGATGTTTTGTTTTTGCCAGATAATTGATTTACTGCTTTCCATATGGATTTAGTGTTGGATTTAGAAGCAATAAGTTCACTAAAGTATCTTTTTTTCGGCTGCTCTTTTCATTGAGTTTACTTTGTTTTGCTGTTTTTTGAAGTTTTCATCTTTACCTGATTCCCGAAGCAACGATTCGCGTCTATTTTTAGCTGCGTGAATTTCATCTGTTAACCAGGGTGGTTTGTCTGTGAGTTTAACTCTTTTCTTTTTGCACGGTGCATGCTTATTAAACACCCCAAGAAAGACATCATACCATGCGTTCAGAGCTTTATCTGGGTCCCTATGTTGATACACCTCAGTGAAGTTCGCATTACATAGATCAAACAAAAACAGATCGGGGTTAAAGTCTGCATAACTTCTGTAAAACATGTATTGATGATAGCACCTAGGAATTTTTACACCCTTTTTATGCCAAGTTAAGCAAATGGGTAAGTGATCACTCAGTCCAAAAATAGGCACTGATGTTTCTACAATGTTACTTGCGCTGGTAACATAAATGTGGTCCATCAATGTTTCTGATGTTAATGTTTTTCGCGTAGG
>JAGGCT020003463.1:2500-13732 GCA_017654935.2 Phymorhynchus buccinoides
TTTATCAATCATTTCACATTTCATTCCAAACTACAAATCAACTAACAAACGGTAACAGGCATGAAACTCGATGACGGCTCATTGCTATTTTTATATCATCGTCAAGTTGCTTCCGGGTTTATTGCAGTATCCTAAGCAGACGATAAGTATGCAACAATAAAATGATGACGATCCATTCAAACACCATTACCTACGCGCATTTACAATAGTATGTGGTTAAGAGAAGATACACAAAATGTGAAAGGGGGTCATAGCTGCCTGACTGGACTTACCGTTAATAATGTTAGTCAACTGTTGTAATGTCGTCTGCCGTGTTGGTGTTTCCAAACAACTGTCATTGCGCTCGTCTGTTCCAGTTTGGCTTCACGCCCCCAATGTTCTGTTTTTAACTTCATTTTCGGTTTTGGAAGGGTGACACTCTAGTAGGCCTACAATCTATTATCTATTATACAGGTAACCTTATCGTGCACTAAGTTCATTTGTTGATATGACTCAAGGTGGTCATGAAAAGTGGACATAGAGGATACAAAATGAAACTAATAGGGGAAGACGGGGTAAAAAGCGCATGGGCGGGTAAGAAGCCCACCCCAATTATCTCATGAAATAAAGAAAATTTCAGTCAAATTTGCCCATGAGACGAATGCTAGACATTAACGCTCGTCTCATGGGCAAAATGAGACTGAAATTTGCTTCATTTCATGAGATAATTGGGGTGGGCTTCTTACCCGCCCATGCGCTTTTTATCCCGTCTTCCCCTAATACCATTTAAATACATGCATATTTAGAAAGGATATAAATTAGGCAAAACGTGTGCAAAGTGGCAGGACAATTTTTCAACCGATTTCAAAGAAAATAGCGATGATGTGGTGTCCCCACCTGATAACTAACATCAGTGATTACATCACAACCATGGTGTTATGTCACAGTATTTCCTCATAGCTCTAGCAAATCATGTTGTGTTAAGTTGTTTTCATTGTTTGCTATTAGCCTGTGACATCAAAATGTAAAGCTTAAATGTTAATTAAACTAAATAAGAAAACATAATTAATGGCTTTATGTTTATCCTAGGTAATTTTGCACGTTTTAGATAATTTCCTTAGCACATTTTGAGCAGTTATATAATGCATACTGTTGTATCAAAAAGGAGGTCCGAGAAGTATTTGTTTAGCTTACCTCAAGGAACATTTGTGATACCCCTTCAATATAATACTGTATGCATAAAACAACCATCAAACACAGACAAAGAGACATACGCACTTTATCTCACTCACACTGACGTGTGTACACACCCAAGCGCACGTACACATACACTCACGCACACACACACACATATACTAGTGGGTTATCTTCTCCTCTCTTCTACCCCCCCCCCCCCCCCTCTCTCCTTCTAATCTTGCCTTTTAGTTCTAACTTAGTCATATTGATATGGTGCGATTTATGAAAATAAGTTTGGTCTTCACATTGAATGATTGAAGTAATTTGTAGACTGTGTTTGTGTGGATGGGTGTGTGCGCGCGCCCACGTGAGTGAGTGTGTGTGTGTGTGTGTGTGTGTGTTAGTGAGTGAGTGTGTGTTAGCGTTAGTGTGTGTGTGTGTGTGTATGTACGTACGTGCGTGCGCGCGTGTGCGTGCATTATGTAGTTGTGTTTTAAGTTCGCACGCGCCTGTGTGCGTATTTGTATTTTGTGTGCATGTGTTGCCTACGTATGTGCGTCCCTCTAATGGACTATTTTGCAAACAAATGTTTCATGAAGATTGTAGCTGAAGAGTGAAAGTGAATGTGTATGCGCGTGTTCACACATCTATAAATGCATTCCCGTAAGAAATTGTAGGGCTTACATGTGTGTTTCTTGCCCCTGATATTAATTAGTCTACCGCATCTTCCTTTCCACCACATCTCCCTGTCACTCATACTTGACCTCTTTGCCATTTACTCACCCCTCAGTGCCCTCCCCCCCTCCCCACCCATCAAACAATAATACTAATTATTATTGTAAATCAACAGATGGGTAGGAAAGAACATACTGAATAAATAGAAGTAGTGTTAGCAAAGACACTGTGATGGGAATGAGACAGACAACTGGAGAGTCACCGCGAGCCGGGCTGACAGGGTTATTGTTCGTGATCCCATTAACAATGGCGGCTCTATCCAAAGACTCAAATTTGAATCGACGTTGGGTTTTTTTTTAAATACCAGATTCAAATTTGAGTGCTTGGGCAAACCTTTTTTCTGTTTTCCTGAAGACAAAGAAAGGTAAGGAAGCTGCAAATACGACCAGAAAACCTATGAAACAGTAACAACCAGTGTTAGATTACTGCTGATGTTCATGGTTCAAGGGGGGCATAATCAGGGTTTCTGTCATCACTATAGGGAGGAATGGCTGCTTGTCTGTCTTATTCCCATAACAGTGTCTTTGGTGTTAGAAATAGTCCATGTGTGGGGGTTTTCTTATTCGAGAAACATTAATCATAGTTATTTGTCTATAACGTTTTCTTTATCGGTAAACAAAAGTTTTCTTTTATGGTTCTTGTATATTGCTTGTCGTTTTTTGAGGTTTTTTGTGTGCTTTTTTCTATGAATTAAAGTTGTCAAAAATACAAGTCACTTCTTTTTCCTGACAATGTGTTTGAGAGTGGAATAAGAAAGAGTGAGGGGGGAAAGGAGAGAGAGAGAGAGAGAGAGAGAGAGAGAGAGAGAGAGAGAGAGAGAGAGAGAGAGAGAGAGAGAGAGAGAGAGAGAGAGAGAGAGAGAGAATCACAAATATTTTAACTGTTAGACCATGCCCATGAGATGGACATTATAAAATGGCACGAACATTATCTTGCAACACCTGCGTACATGCCTATATGCAAGGTGTATGTGTGTTTGTGTATGTGCGCGCACGTGTGTGTGTGTTAGTGTGTTTTAGTGTGTGTGCGTGTGTGTGTGTGTGTGTGTGTGTGTGTGTGTGTGTGTGTGTGTGTGTGTGTGTGTGTGTGTGTGTGTGTGTTAGTTAGTGTGTGTGTGTTAGTGAGTGTGCTTGTGCGTGTATGTGTGTGTTATTTATTTATTTAGTTAGTTAGTTAGTTAGTTAGTTAGTTGTTAGTTAGTGTGTGTGTGTGTGTGTGTGTGTGTGTGTGTGTGTGTGTGTGTGTGTGTGTGTTGTCTGTCTGTCTGTCTGGTTAATCATATAGTAAAAAGCCAACTGTCCGTGTGTGTGTGTGTGTGTGTGTGTGTGTGTGTGTGTGTGTGTGTGTGTGTGTGTGTGTGTGTGTGTGTGTGTGTGTGTGTGTGTGTCTGTCTGTCTGAAACACGAAACGGGCCTTATAACTCCGCCGTTTTTTCGACCGATTCGCTTCAAATTTGCTGTGAGCCCTAACGGGGCGATGGCAACGGCAACCGAGGCGGCCGTGTCATTTGCGCGGTTCGGCAAATGCGCGAAACGCGCATCCGACGGCCTTTCGGCGCCCGTATCTCCGGTGTTTCTGGACCGATTGCCTTCGAATTTGGCAGGTAGATGACCGGGGACGGTGACTATCGTTGTGCCAAACCGGAAGCGAATTGGTTCAGAAACGCGCGCGCTATATGCTGCTTCACTTTTTCACGCATAACTCCGCCGTTTCTTAATCGAATCGATTCAAATTTGCTGTCAGGCTTGCTATGGCCCGGGCAACGCCTAGCAGCAAATTTGAAGAGAATCGGGAGACGCGTCACTCTCAAAGCAGCGCCAACGGGAAACGGGGCCTTATAACTCCGCCGTTTCTTAACCGAATCGCTTCAAATTTGCTGTACTCAGCGTTACCAGTACTTGCCGTTACCGTTACTAGGTGTTACCAGTATGGTGCATTGCCAGTACTAGGCGTTGCGCTAGTATCCATAAAACATTCCAGCAACTGAGCACACTTCACACACACTTCACAATTCCACACTTTCTATTGTGTCCAAATATGTGGGCAAAACAAGTGTTTGGCATGCACATACAAATGAAAACAAACAAGACATTTGTTATCACAAAAGATGTAAGATACAGAGGAGAATATTTTGTAAAATAACATAAAAGCGCTTGTACGTGACATAACACGAAGTTTTTCACACACACGCACACACACACACACACACACACACACACACGCGCGCGCACACACACGCGCACATACACACACACACACACACACACACACACACACGCACACACACACACACACACACACACACACACACACACACACACACACACACACACACACACACACACACACACACACACGCACACACATCTGAACAAGTACACTGATCCCCTTACCCTGTGTGTGAAGTCAGTCAGTCAAACGATTAGGATGCGGATTATGATACAACTTCCGGACAGTTTTGTAAAATAACATAAAAGTGCATTGTCAGTGACATTAAACAAAGTTGTTACGCACGCGCACGGGCACGCGCGCGCGCACACGCACACACACACACACACACACACACACACACACGCACACACTTACTCACACACACACACACACACACACACACACACACACACACACACACACACACACACACACACACACACACACACGCACGCACACACACTTACTCACTCACTCACTCACTCACTCACTCAAACACAAACACACACACACATGCACAAATAAACCAACATGGATAAAAGTAAACAAAGAAGCATAGAAATGAACACACACACACACACACACACACACACACACACACACACACACACACACACACACACACACACACACACACGCGCGCGCGCGCACACACACTTACTCACTCACTCACTCACTCACTCACTCACTCACTCACTCACTCACTCACTCACTCACTCACTCACTCACTCACAAACACACACGCACACATGCACACATAAACCAACATGGATAAAAGTAAACAAAGAAGCATAGAAATGAACACACTCACACACACACACGCACGCACACGCACACACACACACACACACACACACACACACACACACACACACACACACACATACACACACACACACACACACACACACACACACACACACACACACACACACACACACACACACACACACACACACACATACTCGTTGGTAACACTGTATGGCTTTGCAAGAAACCCTGTGGGTGAAGTCAGTTCAGGCAAACGATTAGGATGCGGATTATGAATTATGATACAACTGCCGCAGTGCAGACTGTCCAGCCATTGTCCCAAACAACCCGAACGGAAGAGTCATAGGGGTCCACACTAACAACAGTGAATTAATGAAAAATGGTGTTTTACGTCCTCTCGGTCATAGACACACATGGGACATTTGTAAATTCAAAGATGGTGGGAACAATACTGGCTGCAATCCCGGAGGCAGTGCAACACCAGTAAAGTCCCGAGTTTTTAACAATATAGATAGGTGTAGCGGTAACCACGCCTCGGTTAAACCTCATCGGCTATGGTACCGCCACAATATGCATAAATCTAGTACTACGTGCAACAGTACCCCGGAAGTCAGTTGTATTGATCATTATTTAGATTACCTTACAAAGTGTGACCGACTTCCATTAATTGTAAAGTGTGATGCAGCCTGTTGCTAGTACGATGTCTATGTGTTGAGTACTTTTATAAGCTTCGGCTTGTTGTACTCTCGTCTACGTATATATTGTGTTGTTGCAAAAGTGTGTCAATAAAACATTTGTTTAAACCAACAGTACCCCGCAAGCTATGAGTTATAGTGAAGAAGGCCTTCCGTTGGATAAACATCATACCAACACTCTCATAATTATTATAGTTTCAGTTTAAAAGACAAAAGGTGTCCGCACTCTCTTGAAAGGTCAATGCTGGGCAGTTGTGGTAGGTGGAACAGGTCCGCTAGGATTCTGGGGACTTGCCGTTGCTCCTAGTGTAGCAGGTGTTGCTCCTGTTGTAGCAGGTGCTGCTCCTAGTGTAGCAGGTGTTGCCCATGTTATAGCAGGTGTTGCCCATGTTGTAGCAGGTGTTGCTCCTGTTGTAGCAAGTGTTGCTCCTGTTGTAGCAGGTGTTGCCCATGTTGTAGCAGGTGTTGCCCATGTTGTAGCAGGTGTTGCTCCTAGTTGTAGCAGGTGTTGCCCATGTTGTAGCAGGTGTTGCCCATGTTGTAGCAGGTGTTGCTCATGTTGTAGCAGGTGTAGCTCATGTTGTAGCAGGTGTTGCCCATGTTGTAGCAGGTGTTGCTCCTAGTGTAGCAGGTGTAGCCCATGTTGTAGCAGGTGTTGCCCATATTGTATCAGGTGTTGCCCATGTTGTAGCAGGTGTTGCTCCTGTTGTAGCAGGTGTTGCTCCTGTTGTAGCAGGTGTTTATCATAATCATCATATTTATTATACTTGTAGCAGGTGTTGCCCATGTTGTAGCAGGTGTTGCTCCTGTTGTAGCAGGTGTTGCTCCTGTTGTAGCAGGTGTTGCTCATGTTGTAGCAGGTGTTGCTCCTGTTGTAGCAGGTGTTGCTCCTGTTGTAGCAGGTGTTCATTCTGTTGTAGCAGGTGTTCCCCGTGTTGTAGCAGGTCTTGCCTTGACCAGTTTGTACCTAAGTTGACACACAAACATGTTGAAGGTTCCATATCTAGAGGCGTCCATAGCTCTTGAGACGCTTGCCATGATGCACCAGAAATTTGAGAAAAGTGTCAATTAAGATGTCGATAGCATGTTAGAACTGCAAAACAGATAAGAAAAACTTTTATTATAATCATTATGATTATTATACTTGTAGCAGGTGTTGCTCCTGTTGTAGCAGGTGTTGCTCCTGTTGTAGCAGGTGTTGCTCCAGTTGTAGCAGGTGTTGCTCCTGTTGTAGCAGGTGTTGCTCCTGTTGTAGCAGGTGTTGCTCCTGTTGTAGCAGGTGTTGCTCCTCTTGTAGCAAGTGTTGCTCCTGTTGTGGCAGGTGTTGCCCATGTTGTAGCAGGAGTTGTTCCTGTTGCCCAAGTTGTAGCAGGTGTTGCTCCTGTTGTAGCATGTGTTGCCCATGTTGTAGCAGGTATTGTTCCTGTTGTAGCAGGTATTGTTCCTGTTGTAGCAGGTGTTCCTCCTGTTGTAGCAGGTGTTGCTCCTGTTGTAGCAGGTGTTGTTCCTGTTGTAGCAGGTGTTGCTCATGTTGTAGCAGGTGTTGCTCATGTTGTAGCAGGTGTTCCCCTTGTTTCAAAACGTTTCTTTTGCAGGATGAATGCTTGAACTGATTCAAAAATATTGACATTAGCAGGTGCTGCTCCTGTTGTAGGAGGTGTTGCCCATGTTGTTGCAGGTTTTGCTCCTGTTGTAGCAGGTGTTGCCCATGTTGTAGCAGGTGTTGCTCATGTTGTAGCAGGTGTTGCCCATGTTGTAGCAGGTGTTGCTCCTGTTGTAGCAGGTGTTGCTCATGTTGTAGCAGGTGTTGCCCATGTTGTAGCAGGTGTTGCTCCTGTTGTAGCAGGTGTTGCCCATGTTGTAGCAGGTGTTGCCCATGTTGTAGCAGGGTTTTGCTCCTGTTGTAGCAGGTGTTGCCCATGTTGTAGCAGGTGTTGCCCATGTTGTAGCAGGTGTTGCCCATGTTGTAGCAGGTTTTGCTCCAGTTGTAGCAGGTGTTGCCCATGTTGTAGCAGGTGTTGCCCATGTTGTAGCAGGTGTTGCCCATGTTGTAGCAGATGTTGCCCATGTTGTTGCAGGTTGTTGCTCCATGTTGTAGCAGGTGTTGCCCATGTTGTAGCAGGTGTTGCCCATGTTGTAGCAGGTGTTGCCCATGTTGTAGCAGGTGTTGCTCCTGTTGTAGCAGGTGTTGCCCATGTTGTAGCAGGTGTTGCCCATGTTGTAGCAGATGTTGCCCATGTTGTAGCAGGTGTTGCTCATGTTGTAGCAGGTGTTGCCCATGTTGTAGCAGGTGTTGCTCATGTTGTAGCAGGTGTTGCTCATGTTGTAGCAGGTGTTGCTCCATGTAGCAGGTGTTGCCCATGTTGTAGCAGATGTTGCCCATGTTGTAGCAGGTGTTGCTCCTGTTGTAGCAGGTGTTGCTCCTGTTGTAGCAGGTGTTGCTCCTGTTGTAGCAGGTGTTGCTCCTGTTGTAGCAGGTGTTGCTCCTGTTGTAGCAGGTGTTGCTCCTGTTGTAGCAGGAATTGCTCGTGTTGTAACAGGTGTTGCCCATGTTGCAGCAGGTGTTCCCCTTGTTTCAAAACGTTTCTTTTGCAGGATGAATGCTTGAACTGATTCAAATATATTGACATTAGCAGGTGTTGCTCCTGTTGTAGCAGGTGTTGCCCATCTTGTAGCAGGTGTTGCTCCTGTTGTAGCATGCGTTGCCCATGTTGTAGCAGATGTTGCCCATGTTGTTGCAGGTGTTGCTCCAGTTGTAGCAGGTGTTGCCCATGTTGTAGCAGGTGTTGCCCATGTTGTAGCAGATGTTGCCCATGTTGTAGCAGGTGTTGCTCATGTTGTAGCAGGTGTTGCCCATGTAGCAGGTGTTGCCCATGTTGTAGCAGGTGTTGCCCATGTTGTAGCAGGTGTTGCCCATGTTGTAGCAGATGTTGCCCATCTTGTAGCAGGTGTTGCTGCTGTTGTAGCAGGTGTTGCCCATGTTGTAGCAGATGTTGCCCATGTTGTTGCAGGTTTTGCTCCTGTTGTAGCAGGTGTTGCCCATGTTGTAGCAGGTGTTGCTCATGTTGTAGCAGGTGTTGCCCATGTTGTAGCAGGTGTTGCCCATGTTGTAGCAGGTGTTGCCCCTGTTGTAGCAGGTGTTGCTCCTGTTGTAGCAGGTGTTGCCCATGTTGTAGCAGGTGTTGCCCATGTTGTAGCAGGTGTTGCCCATGTTGTAGCAGGTGTTGCCCATGTTGTAGCAGGTGTTGCCCATGTTGTAGCAGGTGTTGCCCACATTGTAGCAGGTGTTGCCCACATTGTAGCAGGTGTTGCCCGATGTTGTAGCAGGTGTTGCCCACATTGTAGCAGGTGTTGCCCGTGTTGTAGCAGGTGTTGCCCACATTGTAGCAGGTGTTGCCCGTGTTGTAGCAGGTGTTGCCCACATTGTAGCAGGTGTTGCCCGTGTTGTAGCAGGTGTTGCCCGCATTGTAGCAGGTGTTGCCCCTGTTGTAGCAGGTGTTGCCCACATTGTAGCAGGTGTTGCCCGTGTTGTAGCAGGTGTTGCCCACATTGTAGCAGGTGTTGCCCGTGTTGTAGCAGGTGTTGCCCGCATTGTAGCAGGTGTTGCCCATGTTGTAGCAGGTGTTGCCCGCATTGTCGCACGTGTCGCGCCTGTTGTGGCAGGTGTAGGTGAAAAGAAGGAACCGGATCCTTTATTCTGCCCTCTCTTCTCTATCTGACCTGAAAACAGACGGTCATATTGTCTATGTAAATTATTAAATAAATGCGTAAATGTAACCTTTCTCTTTTCGTTTTTTTAAGTCGGTGGAATAATATGGAAACAATCTTGCTTTGCAATGTTCACACGTGAAATCGTGGTGATTATTACAGCTAAGATACCTCTTCACAGTTGATGTGCGTTTAACTGTATGGAACAGGCAGTAAAACAAATTTCGCACCATTGCAAATCAGAAAAACAAGACGTTATCAAAGAATCTAGCAGAAAATGCTTACACAATCTAACAGTCATGTTATGGCAATAATGGACGAAGCAAAGCATGGCAATTGTGTGTGTGTGTGTGGTGTGTGTGTGTGTGTGTGTGTGTGTGTGTGTGGTGTGTGTGTTGGTGTGGTATGTGTGCTGGTGTTGTGTGTGGTGTTGTGTGTGCTTGCGTGCGTGTGCGTGCGTGCGTGTGCATACGTGCGTGCGGGGTTGTGTGTTTGTGTGTTTGTGTGTGCGGTGTGTGCGTGTGTGTGCGTGTGTGGTGCGTGTGGTGCGTGTTTTGTGTATGGTGTGCAGTGTGCAGTGCGTGTTAATGTATGGTGTGTGTGTGTGTGTGTGTGTTTGTGTGTGTGTGTGTGTGGTGTGTGTGTGTGCAATGTTCTCCCTCTTTTAAGTTAATGACTTTCTGCTCATGCTACTTAGTTCGTGCATATTGTGTTTCTCAACATCACTCGATTGTGCCCTTTTCCCGACATGTTCACGCTGTACCTGAAAAAGTTTTGTGCAATGTCTTTTTCTTCATTCCTGAAGAAAACACCGTTGGGTTTTGAAAGGGCCCCCCCTCGAAAGACAAAGTGGTGTTAATGTGGTACTTTGGGGAAACAAAATAAAGCTTTATTTCATCTGGAGAACAGAAAAAGCAACTACATATATAGAGAAACTCCCTCAAACAACTGTAATTATTATTTTCTTTTCCTATTTTGTGTCTTAATTTTACTTAAATAGTAACCCTTCCTATGGTCTGGCAGGCCAAAAAGCAAACAAACTAAAAATAAACAGGGCGTAAATTTCGAACTAGATGAAAAGTTTCGAATGTAGCATTCGAGAACACCCGCCGGAGCCGCCACATTCCCCACCTGATTTCATCTTGGGACTCCATTTTTTTCGACCCCCCGATTTTCAGGGTCCAGCAAGCGATCTCCTTGTACCTTTGTACCTGATTGGTCAACAATATTCGGAAGGTGCATAAGCCAAACCACCTTCATACCGTTGCACATCCTATGTCCGACTGGTGCGTAGATATGGCTAAAAATAGATTCAGTTGTCAGGTCATACGTCAAAGTCATACCTTGGCTTGACTTTGACACAAAAGGCACATCTACAGTACCTAGCCTACACAGCACAGTCAGTTCATCTTCCTATTCCTTATTCCTTCATGTGATATGGCGTTATTCTTGGGAAACTACCATTTTTTTTTCCGACCCCCCGATTTTCAGTCCAGTGATCTCCTTGACCTACATTGAACCTTAAGATTGGTCACAATTTTCGGTCGATAGGGTCTCTGAGTCGGAGAGTAGTTTCGCTCCTTTCTCTTGGCTTCGGCCTGAAAGAGGAGTGTTAGTATAGTTATTTTGTGAGAGTCCTATCCATGTTAGCTGGAATATTATCTGTATTTTTGGTATTATTGTATATTGTCGCTAGGATCGATAGGTTGCTTTGATAGAATTTCTCGGCTTTGTATTTTAAGCCTGCGCGGTCGAGCTCTTTGCGGAGCTCGATATATCTTTCGCGGGCTGTATTTCTGCGTTTTCCTCTGTTTTCTCGCCTCTTCTTCGGAGTCGTCTGCTCGCTTTTGCTGTTGATTCCGGTACGATCGTATCGAGCTTTCTCTCATGACTCTCGGAGCCTAGCACACGGAGGCGGAGGAGAGAGGAGGGAATGTGAGAAAGGGGAGTGGCGCTC
>JAGGCT020003464.1:0-13727 GCA_017654935.2 Phymorhynchus buccinoides
GTCTCACTGTCTCTCTCTCTCTGTCTCTCTCTCTCTCTGTCTCTCTCTCTCTCTCTCTCTCTCTCTCTCTCTATCTCTCTCTGTCTCTGTCTCTCTCTCTCTCTCTCTGTCTCTCTCTCTCTGTCTCTCTCTCTGTCTGTCTCTCTCTCTGTCTCTCTCTCTCTGTCTCTCTCTCTCTCTCTTCTCTCTCTGTCTCTCTCTCTGTCTCTCTCCCTCTCTGTGTCTGTCTCTCTGTCTGTCCTCTCTCTCTCTCTCTCTGTCTGTCTCTCTCTTGTCTCTCTCTGTGTCTATATCTGTGTCTCTCTCGCTGTCTCTCTCTCTCTGTCTGTCTGACTGTCTGTCTGTCTGTCTCTCTGTCTCTCTGTCTCTGTCTCTGTCTCTGCCTCTGTCTCTCTGTCTCTGTCTGTTAAGCCCACAGTTAGTTTCACTTTTTATTAACGAATTGGCAATTGAGGCAAGTAAAGCAGGTAGACATGGCATACAGATGATTCCAACCGCTGTTGACATGTTTCTCATGTTGTTCGCAGATGATGTTATCCTCCTGTCTGATACAGTCATAGGTCTGCAGATTCAGCTTAACAATTTAAAAAAAGGAAGCAGATAAACTGCAACTAGCTGTAAATCTAGACAAAACGAAAGTCATGGTCTTTAGAATGGGCGGTCATCTCTCCAGGCATGAGAAGTGGTGGTATGGGGGGTTAGAAATGAAAGTAACAAATGATTATAAATATTTAGGTTTACTATTTACTACTAAATTAAGTTTTACTTTGGGATGGACTGAAGCGCATAAAAAAGGGAAAAAAGGTGTAAAGCAAATACTAACTTCTTTACGAAAATTGAATTCAATCGAACTGACATTATTTTGGAAACTTTTTTATTCACAAATTGAACCCATGAACACATTCACAAATTGAACATATGCTTCAGAAATTTGGGGATTATATGATAATGTACTAATGGAAAGAGTTCATATATTCGCAGTTAAGCGTTTCCTTAATGTCCCACTACATTCCTCAAACAGAATGGTATATGCAGAATCAGGACGCTACCCTCTTTATATACGGTCGCAAATAAAATGCATTAGGTACTGGCTAAGATTACTAAAATTACCACTGACTAGGTTATGCACACAAGCGTATGAGATGTTATTGCAGCAACATAACTCAGGGAAATGCAACTGGGTGACAAAGATTACAAAGTTTTGAACAGAGAATGCGTTTGGTATAGTTTGGTACAATCAGGAAGAAATGTTTGTTATCGGATTAGAAAAAACTTATTTGTGTGTGTATTATTAATGAATTATTAAGATATTATTAGTGCTATATTGTATATTGGTCATGGTACATATTGTATTGGTGACGGACATTGTTTACTTTACAAAAACGATTGGGAGTTGGTTAGCTTGGTCAGCAATATTTGCTCTATCATTAGACTGTTTGCTGTATTTAGTATATTCTAATGTGTGTTTGTTTACCTGCTAGTTTCCTTTTGTTTGTTTTCTTATCTAGTACGCTTTTGTTTTCTTTATATGCTTTGATCTATCAACATAATGGTGTAAATCAATGCTGCAACCTCATGTCATTAGGGCTACACAGCTGTTGACATTAAAATTCGTTGCCATTGCCATTCTCTCTCTCTCTCTCTCTCTCTCTCTCTCTCTCTCTCTCTCTCTCTCTCTCTCTCTCTCTCTCTCTCTCTCTCTCTCTCTCTCTCATGTGTGTTGTGCGTATATGTGTATATTGATGGTCTATGTATGTGCCTGCGCACATGATTTGCGTGTTGATACATGTTCTTAAAGACACACTGACGCACCACGATTAAGTCCCTTGGTGGGGGTTTTTTTTGGTAGCTTTGTCCCACATACAAATGTCCCCAACTTCAAATTGAGGCTGCTCTTTAAACTGATGTTTCGTTTTCAATGTTGGGACATTTGTATGGGAGTCAAGCCTGGTCAAAACAATTTATTTCTTACCAGCTATAAGAGGGAAAATACGTTAAAAACCCGTGATTTTGGCACGTGATCTGGTGGGTCTTTAAATTGTAGGCTGCAATGCAATGGAAAACAAGGGCGTCGCCGGGCGGCAGACATGTCAGTCACCAGCAATGCCACACACTTGCGACACCCCGTAGAGTGTCACATCCTGACACAAAATTGGAAGGGATTCTGTCTTCTAGTTCACGAGATACAGCTTGAAGAAGAAACATATAGCGCAAAGAAGGAAATTTCGGTTTTCAAGGTCACACTTCAAGGTCAAGGTCAGCATGGTGATGATATATGCTCGGATGTTTTCTACTCTAGGTTATACAGTACCACACACAATCTGAAGCGCTTCTGTCAAGAACAAATGTGGAACATATGGCTTAAAACCCAATGTGTAGGCCCCTACCACTTTCAAGGCCTACCGATCGCCCGGACCATGACGTTGACCTTGATCGGTATGCCACCATCAGAACGGGCATTAGCCAAAGTAGCTCCATGCCAAATTTGAAGACTCTAACACTAACGGTGTGGGAGTTATGGCCCCTGACAGATTTTCGGTTTTCAAGGTCGTACGCCAAGGTCAAGGTCACGACGGCAAAATGGTTTGCGCGGATGCCTTCCTCTCATGGTGACACACCAGCACACAAAAATGGACGTGATTCGGTCAACCCGTTCGAAAGATATCCTTGGGACAGACAGAAGGAGAAAAAATGATCCTCCAATTTTCAGGCTCCAGCGATCTTTTTGACCTTGACATTGACCTTGATCGGTATGCCATCATCAGAACGGGCATCAGCCAAATCACCTGCATACCAAGTTTCAACATCAACATTTCAAGGTCGTACGTCAAGGCCAAGGTCACGACGGCAAAATGGTTTGCGCGGATCTCTTCCTATTAAGGTGGCACACCTTCACACAAAAGTTGACGCGATTCGATCAAGCGGTTCGGGAGATATCCTTGGGACAGACAGAAAAAAGAAAGAAAAAAAACAACAGACAAACCAGCCCATCGCAATAGTCCAATCACCTTTGCTGACGGACTAACAAAAGACGATGCATTGATGGCAGACAGAACACGATGATAAAAAGGAAAGAGAGAGAGAGAGAGAGAGAGAGAGAGAGAGAGAGAGAGAGAGAGAGAGAGAGAGAGAGAGAGACAGACAGAGAGAGAGAGACAGACAGAGAGAGACAGAGATATACAGACAGAGAAAGATATATACAGAGAGAGACACAAGGAGACAGACTGACAGACAAACACAGACAGAGAGAGAAACACAGAGATAGAGAGAGAGACAGAGGCAGAGAGAGACAGACAAACAGACAGACAGACAGACAGACAGAGAGACATTGAAACATACAGACGAAAAGAGGGACACACAAGGGGTTGTGACAGACATTAATACATGCAAAGAGGCCGAAACAAACACGGGAAAGTATAACACTGTGAAAAGCCAAATGCCCATTCGAACGTCCGAAGCTAATCTTTGTATTCATATTGTAAACCCAGGGAATCATTCACAATTTGTGTTCAAAATGGGTCTGTGCCTGGCATCCAATTACAAAAAAAAAAATCCGTGACAAAACAAAGCCTTGTGTCCAAGAAATCAATGTAATAGTTTATTTTTAGCAATGAGAACCAAGTCAAATTGCGTATGCCCTCCCTCCCTATCTACCAGTCCCCCTCGCGTGCGCGTGCGCATGCACACATACACACACACGCACGCACGCACGCACGCATGCATGCACGCACGCACACACACACGCATACACAAACACACACACACACACACACACACACACACACACACACACACACAGACAGACAGACACACACACACACACACACACACACACACACACACACACACGATCGCACACGACCGCATGCCAACACATATATAATTGAACATGCATATTTCCATTCAATCCAGCACTTAACATTCCTACACCAAGCATAGATACTACATTATCACAATAAAACAAATTATGATATAAAAAAAAACCACAACACAATCCACCCTGCTGAAATAAGACGGGCCATAAACTATTTGAAAGAAAACTACTAATATGTGGTTATAATTGAAATACTAAACGTTCCTGTTGTTTAAACCGTTGTAAAATGCTGTAATTTTCACAGTCCAAATAATTAATCCAACTCAAAATATTGTGGATTTTGAGGACACACTTCAGAAAAGAAAGAGAAAGTTGTTTGAAGGGAAGGTATTCAATTATTAGGTTATGGAATCTCTTTGCTCAATCTTTCGCAGTATACTTTATCTGTAGCTCTTCCACACGTATTCAAAATACTATTATTTCCGATTTAAATTGTTATGAGCTACATAAAACAGTGCTTAGGAACCATCTTACAGGTCATAGAAAAGTGTTAACTTCTAGAAATAAAAGTTATAAAACAAAATTACATCATGAAATAAAAATAAAGGCTACTGCCAAACGCTTCCTCAACTCAATATAGCAAGTAAAAGTCGTGGATAAAACACTTTAAATGAGCAAATACGACATCCTAAATCAACTATAAGAATGATAAAAAAAGGCATGCTTTAGGTCTGATCGCGTATTTTCTTTCAAGACAGACAAGCCAAAACCACTGCAATGCAAAACATACAGTTCAAGATCACCACGTTGTTATCATCAGCTTCTAACTACTCCTCTTCTTCGGGTTCTTATTATGTCGCATGCAACGCCCGTTTCCAGTTGTCCAGTCTGCTTAGCAGCTCGTCCTTGGTTCCCTGCAGAATGTCCTGACATGTCTCAACCATGTTCGCTATGCTTCTCGCCTCTTTACCATCCCCGCCCATCCTGGCGTAAGCGATTCCGTTTATTTTGTACCTGACCATCGACGCAAACACGGTTCCGTTTCTCTTAAAAGAGCCCATCGTGTCTTCGACGAAGTCCACAAGTTCATGGCAAAATTGTAACATCGTCAACCCCGCGCCGAAGTCGAAGCTGCTGTCTGGATATACGCCCGCGGCTATCGCTAACACAAGTTCCACCAGAAAGTAGTTGGCGCAGTTATGCTGCCACATGAATTTCAGCTCTCCCATCGACTCCCTAAATCGGGCTCGTTGTTTGATTAATTCTCTGTATTGATGTTCGCATACTCTATCGTATTCTTCCATCGCCTCTTCCGGATTTGAAGGAATGCGTCCTTGAGTGCACTTTAAGACGTAGTGGTAGATGGGTAGGGTGTCCAGAAATTCAGGAAAGTGTTCTTCAATGGCTCTGGCGAACCGTTCCACTCTGTGTTCTGTTTCCACTAGTGTGGGTTGAATTTGTCCTCCCGTTGCCATCTCTCTGGTCCAAGGCAATGGAACCCGAACGTACACAGCATCCGCTAAGACTGTTGAACCAACGTACTGAGACCAGCCAGCAAACATTGACTGGAAATGGCTTCGAGAAAAGCAAATAACTGAGTTTGTGATGAAAGTAGTGTTTCCTCGAATGAAAAGACGAGAAATGCGGTTTAGCTTGCATTGCACGTGAGTCAAATTCTGAATTTCACTGCCTTGCACGTGAAGCTAACAAACATGTTTGTATTCTTCCTTGTGCCTGAAATGCATCAAAAAGCTTTCTCTAATTCAATTCCATTCGGTCTCTCTCTCTCTCTCTCTCTCTCTCTCTCTCTCTCTCTCTCTCTCTCTCTCTCTCTCTCTCTCTCTCTCTCTCTCTCTCTCTCTCTCTCTCTCTCTCTCTCTCTCTCTCTCTCTCTCTCCCCCTCTCTCTCGTCTCTCTCTCCATACCTCTCTCTCTCTCTCTCTCTCTCTCTCTCTCTCTCTCTCTCTCTCTCTCTCTCTCTCTCTCTCTCTCTCTCTCTCTCTCTCTCTCTCTCTCTCTCGTCTTCTCTCGGTTTTATCCTCCTCCCCCCTCCCCTTGTCCCTTCCTCTGATCAATAAGAACCACAACAATCATCATAAACTACGTGCATGTCCTCGCTGCTGTTGTTGTTATGTATCACCACCCTTCTTCAATTTGTTTCTTAATATTTCCTTCTCTTTTGTTTCCTTCTTTAGTTCTGTCTTTGTTTATCTTTCTTCCGTTTCTTCCTTCCTATCCAGATTATCAGTTCGTTCTTTCGTTTTTTCCTTCCTCATTTTCTTCCTCATTCCTTTATTTCTTCGACGTTCTCTTCTCTCCTCTGTTTTTGTTCTTTTTTTTCTTTTATTGTCCTCATCATCACCTTTCCCCCTATCCTCTTCTTGTTCCTCCTCCTACTCCTACCCCTACTCCTCTTCCTTTCTTCTTCTTCTTCTTCTTCTTCTTCTTCTTCTTCTTCTTCTTCTTCTTCTTCTTCTTCTTCTTCTTCTTCTTCTTCCTCCTCCTCCTCCTCTTCTTCCTCCTCCTCCTTCTCTTCTTCCTCTTTTTCTTCCTCCTACTCCTCCACCTTTCCTCCATCACCACCACCACCGTCATCATCATCATCATCATCGTCATCATCATCATCATCATCATCATCACCACAATCATCATCGTCATCATCATCATCATCATCATCATCATCATCATCATCATCATCATCATCACCATGATCACAATCGTCGTCGTCGTCGTCATCGTTGTTATCATGGATTTGTCGTCGGTTCCTGATACGAGTAACCAGCCAGCAGCAATAGCAATAATTTCAGCATTCCCAATACCAGCCTGATGTATGGTGTCACTGATACGGTGCCTACAAGACTCCCCGCAAGACTGGCAATATCCTGCAAAAGCCTGGTCTTCATGAATACTCATGGGCCCGCATTTGGTGAACGGGCTTAACTCTTATCTGCATACTATTCGTTCCTGTCCCTGCCCCTGCTCCTGCTCTTATTAAGCAGTTGCGCAACTTTTTTTCCTTTGTTGTTGTTAGGGGGGGTGGGGGGTGGGGGGTGGAACTTCTAAGATGCATGCCACAAAGGAATATCCGTCTTTAATGGTAAAACCCAGAAGTTAGTAAACAGCTTTATATAAGTATGTGTTATGCTATGATGCCCTTTGGCTTTTCACCCGAGAAGAATGATTGATAGTAGCGGTAATGGTCAAGATGTACCACCTCCTACGATTTTCTCGGTTAATTCCATTTTTTTTTTTTTTTTTTTCCGTTTTCTAATACTACTACTACTACTAGTACCTACTACGTATTTCGGGAATATATTGGTATGTTCCTTGTGTTTGTTTTTGTTGGTTTGTTTAGTCCTGTGTATCTGTCTGTCTGTCTGTTGTATGTCTTGTGTGGTCCTATTATGTGGCATATACTTCCCTCATTTATGGGCGTCTATCCCACTGTTCCTTTGTCTATTATCTCTACAGTCTATTAATATATGTATATATATGCCGCTTGATATGTGTTCATTTTTGTAAATGTCCAGTGTGTGTGTGTGTTGGGTGTGTGGTGTGTGTGTGTGTGTGTGTGTGTGTGTGTTGTGTGTGTGATGTGTGTTGGTGTTGTTTTTATGTGTGTGTGTGTGTGGTGTGTGTGTGTGTGTGTGTGTGGTTTTATTTGTGTGTTTTTTATGTGGTGTGGTGTGTGCGTGTGTGTGTGTGTGTGTGTGTGTGTGGGTGTGTGTGTGTGTGCGTGGCGTGTGCGTGGCGGGTGCGTGCGTTTCTGTGTTGTAGTTGTTGCTGGGGGGGGAGGAGGGGAGGGGGGTGTGTTTCTTTGTTTGTTTGTTTCGTGTGTTTTGATTTATTTTTTTGCTTATATAATAGTTGCACTTTTTGGCAGCCTACGAGTGTCAGTACAACACGACCTCTCTCGCACTCACACGCACACACACACATCACACACACACACACACACACCACACACACACGCGCGCGCACACGCGTACACCACCACCACACACACACACACACACACACACACACACACACACGCACACACACACAGACACACACGCACTCGCGCTTCCATAAGCAGTCACAACACAATTATGCACGGGCCACACACATACGTGCGCCTCGCACACACATAGACACCATGATATGCACATACATACGCGTACATACACACGCACGAACAGCACACACATACCAACAAGAAGGCACACGCACACATATCTACTACACAGTAAATACAGCGTTTACATGTGCTCGGGGAGACAGACACCACCACACACAACACCATGCAACACACATTGCGCAATTCTACCACGCGTGCGTACTCTCTCTCTCACCTCTGCTCTCGATCTCTCTCCCATCTTCCTCTTCCATATCGTGGCTTCTCCCTCTCTTCTTATCCTCTCCCTCTTTACTCCTCCGCTTTTCCCTGACTCCTTTCAATCGCGTCACTTCTCGGCTCGCTGCATCCGGGGATCTATCTCTCGGACCTTTTCCGCTGCTCCTATCCTCGATCCTTTCATCCGTCTTCTCGCATCTCTCTCATCTTCTCCTCTCTCTCTCCTCTCTCTCTCTCTCTCTCTCTATCTCTCTCCTCCATCTCTCTCACTCCCCCTCCTCTCTCTCTATCTCTCTCCTCACCCTCTCTCTCTCATCATCTCTCCCTCTCTCTCTCTCTCTCTCATCCTCTCTTCTCTCTCTTCTCTCTCTCTCCTCTCTCTCTTTCTCCTCTCTCTCTCTCCCCTCCATCTTCGCTCTCACCCTGCTCCTCCTCTCGCATCTCTCCTTCCTCTCTCCTCTCTCTCTCTCCTCGTCTTCGCGTCCGTCCTTCTCCACTCCCTCTCTCTCTCTAATCCCTCTCATTCTCTCTCACTGCCTCACCCCCTCTCTCTCTCTCTCTCTTTCTCTCTTCTCTCTCACTCTCTCTCTATCTCTAAATATCTCTCTCTCTCTCTCTCACCCCCTCTCTCTCTCCTCTCTCTTTCTCTCTCCCCACCTCTCTCTTCTCTGCATCTCTCTCTCTTTCTCTCTCTCTCTCTCTTTTCTTCTCTCTCCCTCTCCCTAATTCCTCCTCTTCCATATCTTGTTCCTGTGTATCTGCCTATGTGTCTGCTCGTGCTCTCTCGTCTCATCTCTCTCTCTTCATCGATTCTCGTCCTCTCTTTCTCCCTCTCTCTCTCATCTCTCTCTCTCGTCTCTCGAACTCTCTCCCCTTTCTGACTCCTCTCACGCCCCCTCAATCATTACTTCTGTATTAACTGTTGCTTGCTTGAACGGGAGTCTTGATGTCTTTGAACCCCGGAATCTTTAAATATGCAGATTTGAAAACATGCAACATTTCCTGTTATCTTCGAAATGCCATGATTGCGCCATAAAAATGAACCGCTACAGGAATTTCATTTCCTGCAAAATGCAACGTATCCCCCTGTTGAACATGCTCATCATTGCTTTGTCCGAAATGTGAAACGGTTGAAATAATAATATAATACGTAATAAATAATAATAATATAATAAAAAATAATAATAATAACACTAAACTAATAATAATCTACTAATAATAATACTAATAATGCTAATAAAAATACAACTACTACTACCACTACTACTACTACTACGACTTAATAATAAAATAATAATAATAATAATCATCATCATCATCATCATATAGTAATAATAATAATAAAGACATCCTAAATCGGATACTACTACTAATACTACTACTACTACTACTACTACTAATAATAAAAATAAATAATAATAATAATAATAATAACATTTAAATAGAGCGCCCTTTCCTCCCATGAGCTCACGGCGCTTCACAATTATTTAAATAAATACATAGATCATAAGCTACTACAATATTAACTATCAACAAGTGCAACGCCGAGCGGCTGCAAAGTCCCATCGCAGCATCGCCCAGCTACTCCGAAATCGGAATGTGTGTCGGCTGTACACATACATAAAAACGCATACAAACCAGCACGTAGCTACATAAAAACGCATCTAAAAAAAACGTAACTACATAAAAACGCATCAAAAACAGTACGTAACTGAATAGTTTTTTTTTTATATATAGGCTTTGGGGTTCGGACCCGTGATTTGAGCGCGCGCGATCATGCGCAAACGAGCGCATAGAAAAATTCATGACAACTGTGTTATAGACCATTCATCAAAAAAATGTTGTGAAAAAAACTGCATTGAAATACATGTCAAACTTCGCGAGATATTAGTGATTATGTTTTTCGGGGTTTGAACTCCGTAACTGGCGCGAACTTGACGTTAATGTAAAATTAAATACATCAGTGGATAGCTTGCAAAATTCTTGGCAAACCTAGTATGCCAAATTTGATGAATGATAGACTGAATAGTTTTTGAGAAAAACGGACGAATAACCAGACGGACGGAGGCACGCCGGACTGAGGCACGCCGGATGGACGGACGGACAACACGGAGGACGGACGACACCGGACGGACGGACGGACCAGAAAAAAACAATAGCTCACCCAAACCTTCAGCTCGGGGACTAACCATGGCACACACAAACACACGCACGCACGCACGCATGCAACACAAACACGCGCGCTCACACACCCACACACAATGTGCGGGAACATAGTTTTCAAGGCAGAAAACAGGACAAGGAATAAATCAGAGGTATTGCCGGAAGTGGTGAGTTTTAAGAGCGGTTTTGAACGACTGGACAGATTTAGCAGAACGAAGTTCATATGGTAGTGTGTTCCAGACAAAAGGGGCGCTGAAAGAAAATGAACGTTCGCCATATGTCTTAGCATTTGTACGAGGAATATGAAGGATACGTTTGTCAAAAGAGGTTGTGATAGAAAAAAAAAAAAAAAAAAAAATAAAACACCCCCAACCTCAAAAAAAAAGTCGGAAAAAAAAGGAAAAAAAAGTGTTATGATTACGTTTTGTGGGATTTGGTTGTTTTGGAATGTGATTGTAGTTGTTTGAAAACAAAAAAAAAAAAAAAAAAAAAAAAAAGAGGAAAAAAAAAAAAAATATAATAAAGAAGAAAAAAAAAAGTGAAAAAAGAAAAAGCAAAAAGAAAGAAAAGAAGTGAACGAGGAGAAAATGAGAGAAAATAAATAATAAAAAAAAAAGTCTCATTATAGAAATGATAAAGTTTTATTGATGTAAACCAATAGCAAATGGTAAAAAAAAAGAAAAGGAAAAAAAAAAAAGTTAAAAAATCAAATAAAAAAAGAAAGAAAAAACAAATAAAAAAAAAAAAAAAAAAAAAAAAAAAAAAAAGTAAAAAAATATATAAACCAAAAAAAAAAAAAGCACAACACGGTAGTATAAAAAAAAATAAAAAAAAGACAAAACAAGATTTAAGACACTACAACATATGTAAATGACGAGAAAAGATCAACCACAATAATAAAACAAAATAAAACAAAATGAGAATAAAAAAAAGAACGCGTTGAAAAACAAACACACCAAAAAAAAAAAAAAAAAAAAAAAAAAAAAAAAAAAAAAAAAAACAAGAAAAAAAAAAAAAAAAAAAAAAAAAAAAAAAAAAAAAAAAAAAAAAAAAAAAAAACAAAAAAAAAAAAAAAAAAATAAAAAAAAACTCACAAAAAAAAAAAAAAAAAAAATAAAAAAAAAAAAAAAAAAAAAAAAAAAAAAAAAAAAAAAAAAAAAAATAAAAAAAAAAAAAAAAAAAAAAAAAAAAAAAAAACAAAAAAAAAAATTAAAATAAAAAAAAAAAAAAAAAAAAAAAAAAAAAAAAAAAAAAAAAAAAAAAAAAAAAAAAAAAAAAAAAAAAAAAAAAAAAAAAAAAAAAAAAACAAAAAAAAAAAAAAAAAAAAAAAAAAAAAAGGTCTTTAAAAAAAAAATTCTAAAACAGAAAAAAAAAACAAATTTCCTCAAAAAAAAAAATAAAAAATGTTCCCTTCAAATAAAAAACTGCAAAAAAGATGTCAGTTGAAAAAAAAAAAAATTATAAATAAAAGACAAACAGAGACATAAAAACGAAGATACAAATGCTGTTTACATAAATGTGTGTGCATGAAAAAAAAGTGAAAAAATGCAAAACAAAGGAGGAAAAAAAGAAAGCAAACCAACTCGCTTGAATGACATAATTTTCTTATATCCACGTTTCCATTGCGGATGGGAGAAAAAATTGCTTGCTTATAACCGAGTTTTCTTATAAGCGAGTGTTCTTATATCCCAGGTTTGATCATAGATAAGAAAGAAGAAGTTCGGCAGGGAATTGTTTTTGCTTCATGTGTAAGCGAGTTTCTGTATAAGCGAATTTGTGCTGTATATATATTTTTTTCAGATTTTTTTTCGTCCACTTATAGTAATGAGTGGGAAATAAACATGTGTTTTGAGCGCCTTTCAATTTCGTGTGAAGGTGGGTAGATGGAGTGCGTGAGACTGTGACGTATACATTGATGATGTATTTACAAAGGTCATGAAGAGGACATTTTTGTGTGTGTGTAACCATGTGAGGAACCACAAATTGACTTTACTATAAGAGTTTTAAAAAAGATTAATTATAACCCAGACTGTTGGACGCATACATGCGTGTGCGTATTTACAAAGGGAACCAAAAGTAACTTTATTATAGCAGGTTTTTGTTTGTGGCTTAAACCTATAACTCACTTTGTCGGTCGTTTTTGAGTGAGAGTGAGTGAGAGAGCTAGAACTTCTGCCCGCTCTTTAGAAATGAGAGTATTTTAGGGAAAGCGTACAAATTTTAAACATACGTATATAGTAGGACACTACAAACAGACACGACGAGTATGCGGTGATTCTTTTGATGAGTATAAGTAGAGATAAATAGTTTTAAATGTTTTCCAAAGATATAAAAAGTTACGAAATGGTCCAGAGGAGTAACATTCTGGTTTACAGATTAAAATTAGATGAAGAAAATCCAGGGATATGTAACTCATAAAATGGAGTGGTAAAAATAGACACTCGACTATTGCAAGTTCAACACTGGCTTTATTATCAACAAACTGAGTAGTATAACTATCAGAGGTCTATTTACAATATAATGTAAAACACGTAGACCTTCGGCCGGGAACCAGTGCTTTCAAACTACACACAACCGAAATTTCTTAGCCTTCGAGGTTTACGTATAAACGGGGAGTACTGCATAGCAGGCATGGGAATTCCCATGACAATTCCCTTGCCTGTATAGAGAGAATACTGTTATTTAGACACTTGTGCATCTGAAAAAAGAATTAATTTTTATTTTACTGTGTAAATTAAAATTACTTCTATGCAACCCTACCCCTTTCTTTAAAATTTTAATTATATGTTAGGTATGTTTATATAATGCGCATGTAACATAGTGGAGGCCCTATTTTTTATTTTGTGGCAAACAAGTAAAATTGAAAAGCATATTGAGCTAAGCCAAGCTTTCAGAAAAACATAGTGACCAATTACCCCCCCCACCCCAACCCCCCACCCCCACCCCCCGCCCAGTGTAAGGCAGGGGGGGGGGTCTACGGACACCTGAGTTAGGCCTACAGTCTTTGCCTGTAGGTCTAAGTCTCTTACTCTTAGAAAATTAATAATTGAAGTTGCGTGATTCGTAAGGCCATACTCTGATTTGTTACTGATTGTTCCATGCGATGAAAACTTGTTCGCACATCATCTTTACATTTCTGTAGAAGATAGATTTTATTATTTATCCGAATATTTTTTTCGTTTGCGTTATTTTTTTTTTTATTTTGACGATATTGGGACTTTTTTTTGTAAATTTGTTTACATATGTAACTGTATTCGCTGATTGTTGCTTTTAATGATTTATTATGGTTTACTATTATTCTTTTTGGTGCTATACTGTTGTTTGTTTAAGTTATATTTTTTCATTTTGTGTGTTTGATTTTCTGAATGTTTTATTCTAGAAAAATTAGAAATTATTTTAATATGTTTTTACTTT
>JAGGCT020003465.1:0-7500 GCA_017654935.2 Phymorhynchus buccinoides
GTGAACGAACTAATAAAATGAGGCATGCTATATTTGACCGTTTCCCGGGGCCTATTTCTGAAGAACGGCTGAACGGAATGCCTTCATGTTTTCAGTATATACTCAAAACTAAATGTCCAACACTTCTGGTATAAAAGCGAACCGGAAGTACCAACTGGAAGTGCCCCAGTTATGGTCAGGCAGCTTTCATTTGGTTCACAGAATAGCCAAAACAGGAAGTGACGTCACAAAACTAACTTTTGAATATTGTAGCTATTATGCTGGCCAAGTGTGGAAAGACGTCTGGTGATGATATGTTAAAGAGTTTGGAAATTATTCAAATTTATCAAATCAAATCAAATCAAATCAAATTCACTTAATTATCTCCCAAAGAAGAAATTTTGTGCAGGTGCCAGAATAGCAAGGACATCCACATTCAGCATGCATGAATAGGAGCAAAAGTTACACATAATGCACGCTTAAAGATACACATTATATGTGAATACATACACATCTAAGGATAAGCATGCATAGTTACTTTTTAACACGATGAACACACATTTAAAACCTAAAAGGATTATGAGTTTAGGAGGTGGATGGATCTGGGGATGAAGGATTTTTGTGCCCTGGGGTTGACTTTAAAAGTTTTGTAGCGACGTCCAGAAGGTAATAGTTCGTAATGTTTGTTCAAAACATGGGAGGTGTCATTTACAATCTTCCTGGCTTTATGCTTGGTTCGTCTTTCGTACATCTCATTCAACCCCATCTCTCTCTTTCGTTCTCATCACTCTCCCTTTCATGATCTACAACATTTTCTTGTTTGAGTTCGCCTCTAAGAGCGAGGATTCCAAGCAGCTGCATTATTTTTTCTTCGACCTCGTCTGCATACTCACTTTAATCAATTTCGCCTGGAATTTCTACCTTTACTGTTTGACTGGTACCAAGTTTCGACAAGAGTTCTGGAACGTTGTGTTGGGTTGCTGTAAAAAGACGCCGTCTGGGTCAGGGTCATGATCAACATATATGGGAGGTGTTACGCGTTTCCGGTATTGGATCTTCTTTTTTGCTATGTTTCAACGAAGTTGCTGCTTCAGTGTATGTGAGTTCTCCTTCAGTACTTCTACTGTCTTCATCAGATAAAACAGTTGCTTTCGGAAATTCGCTTGGGATATTTATGTCAGTTACATCTCTGTAGCTATATAACTGCTCGCAGTAATGCTTAATTTTATCTAATATTTCTTTTTGATCTGTAATAATATTACCATCACTCTTTTCTAAAAACCGAATGGATTTTTCGATGAAGTTTCTATTTTCGAAATTACAGAAATATTTATTAACCTTTTTGCCTTCACTCAACCATCTTACTTTTGACCATACTGCTATTCCCTAGATTCGCGATTACCTTATTTCGGAGAAGCCGCTCTATATAACGGTACTATAACCTTGAAGTTTCTCATAAAGAATAATGTCTGTAGATAGTAAATCCGCTGGGCGCCAGCGGGGGCCAAGTGGGCTAACTCGGTAATTGATGATTAAGAGATAGCACTGACGGTCAGTGCCGCTTTTCATGCTACGCTTAAGGTATTAGGTACTTTATAGTCACAGAGGCGTCTCTGTGAAATTCGGGTTGCTCCCACCTGGAGAGCGCGTCGCAGCCAGAGGCGCGCCACCCAATTTATAAAAAAAAATTGCATGCGATTTTGACACTGATGATGAGGGGGGGGGGGGGGGGGGGTGGTGGGGGGGGGGGGGGGGGGGGGGGGGGGGGGGGGGGGGGGGGGGGGGGGGGGGGGAGGGGAAATTTTCACTAAATGACAACTTTTTCGTTGCCACTGGGTTTAACGTATGCTAAGTGTATGGGCACACGGGACCTCGGTTTATCGTCTCATCCGAAAGACTCCAGACCGTTAAGGCCTAGTGCAGAATGAGAGGAAAAAATCCTCTGTACCCAGGTTCGAACTCTTTTTAATTTATTGAACATACTGTTTGTCTCTTAATATTGTCTATTATTAAATTTCCCAAAAAGGCCTATCACGCTTAAATTCATCTTTTTTTCAGAACCAAAGTAACAACTGAGTCATGAGATATGTAGCCTGGTTCAACTACAACATCTCTAACTTCGTGTAACAAATTTTCAGTGATAAGGAAATAGTGTAACCTAGCTTTCTTTACAGAAATGAATTTACGCCATGTATAAATGCGCCTATGTGGGTACATTTCTCTTTGCACGTCAAAAAGGGCATGTTCTGCCATTAATTTAGTAATCCTTCTTCGGGTCCTAGGGCGACTTTCAGTACTAGAATAGTTCCGTGTATCTAACTGTCTGTTTAAAACAAGTTTCACAAATTTTATAAGCAAAATTCTAGGTTATCACCACGGTTAGGTCCATACAAGTAAATAAGAGTAACTTTTTTGTTAAGAATTTCTACGTTCATCAGAATGTAACATCCTTCTGGGTCCTTCACAACATCAATAACCTTGTATTCAAAATTACTATTAAACAATAATGCTACGTAATTTTGCTACTTTCAGAACCACTTAGCCAAAGGTTATAACCCCAATCAGATCTAATGAAGTTTTTACATTTTGCAAGTAAATGTGTTTCCTGTAAACGAATAATTTGAGCATCTTTTTAACGCAAACATTCAAAGACGTGTTTTCTTTTTTCAATAGTATTTAACCCGTTACAATTATAAGAACGTATTTTAAAAGACTTAACAACACTCATCATATCAAACACTTGATCTTTGTGCTGGGGCAGTGGGTGGATGTCTTGTGCCTCCATATGGGGAGCTGGACGACCCCGGCCCCATCCACGAGTCTCTCCCCGTAGGAGGATACCAGGGGTCTTTTGTAAGTTCTGTGCTTGTAGCTTCCTCTAATCTGCCACTCTCTTTGATTCTGCCTTTACCTTTTGCCTTCCATCACCAACTATCTTTCTGATTTTTCTAAAACATCTTCCAAATAATGTTTATCCTTTGAGCTCCTCCAAAATCGGAATGTGTCGGCTGTACGCAGCGGGGATGCCAGTGAAAACTGAAAACCGGACACATAATTTGTATGTACCGTACCCATTATGGCCATATGGCCTGGGAACGCAGAAGAAGAAGAAGAAGAAGAAGAAGATGATATTTGTGCAATTAAAGAATATTGAATGCATATTTTGTTTTATTTATTCATTTCTGGTCTTATATTTTTATTCATCCAGATTTCATAACAATCGAGTTTTTACAGCTGCTCTTTTTACATTGGGAAAGAAACACACACGCATACGCACACGCACACGCGCACACACGCGCACACGCACGCACACCCACACACACACACACACACACACACACACACACACACACACACACGCGCGCGCACACGCACACGCACACGCACACACACACACACACACACACACACACACACACACACACACACACCTATTTTCTGTTAATCACCAAAAAAGACAATAAATTGTTTCGTTTTACTATTTTTTTTGTGGTAGTGGAGTGGTGGTTCATTTGTGCACATATTTTCGTGAAAATATTTTAGAGGTTTGGAAACTTCAGTAGCGATGGACTTTACAGAAATCCTCGGCAATGGGTCACCCCATGATAATAGCAACCGGCCTTGGCAACCCTCGCCAGATGCAGAGGACGCCAAAATTGCTTCAACATGCATATAAACAGATTGAAAAGTGTCTTTCCAGACAACTTTTTGTCAAGACACCCAGAAGTTAGAATTGATTTTCTAACATATGAAGGTATTCTAAATACAGTAAAACAGTACCGTCACAAGCTGGATGTGAATTTAACTCCAAGGTATAAGCTGTTAGATAATAAGGTTTGGCTTTGTATTAAAAAAGGAAATAAATTTGTTCAATCTAAATTAAATGAAAATAATGCTACCCCTACTGCAATTTCAAAATGGAACAACTTATACGGAGATTTAAATTGGATTAAAATATTTTCCTAATGCTATGAAACTACTGATGACGTACAACTAAGATGGTTTCAAATTAGACTTCTACACTGACTTCTTCCTACTGAAGAATACCTACATATCTGCAAAGTAGCAGACTCCTCTCTATGCAATTTTTGCAAAACCTACGAACAAAGAATACCTCATTTGTAATATGATTATAATATTGTTCTCCAATTTTGGATTGAATTGCAAAACGTTTTGAATGTCAATTTCCAACATTATCAGGATGTCCACTTTGATAAAGAATTTGCAATATTTGGTATAAAAAACCCAATGTCGACGTAGTTTTTATTGGATTCTTTTACATGCTAATTTTTTCATTTATACATGTAAATTACAAAACATAAACCCAGACCTTCAGATGTTTTGTTCTATGCTAAAAAAGAGATACAGTCTAGAAGATTATGGATCATACATCAATTCAAACAATGTACAATTATAAAAAAAACTGGTTTTTATACAAGCCTCTGGCTATGTAAATCCCACGTTTTTTGTTATTGTGTTGTTTTGGGGGGGATTTTTTTGTCGTCTTCAGTCAGAAAATGGAAATATTGTGGTGAAAATTGTTATAAATACATATAGCTCACTGTTATAGCTCATGTATTGCATGTAATTGGTTTATACCTTGTCTCGCCCACAACATTAACGCAATGTAAAATTGGTTACCTTACGATAGCGACACGTCAGCTAAAATCGCATGACTGTACGATGCGATTCGCTCACGTGATCTCGAAGCGCGAATGACATTTGTTCTTGGAGACCACGTGATCGAATCGTATCGTACAGTCGTACGATTTTAGTGGACTGTTACGTTATTGCATGCTTTGGTAGTTTCCGGTAGATTGTGGTATTAAGACTTTCTCTCTTCCCTTTTCCTCCAAGCTTACTATGTAGTAAAGTCCACATCACGAACACAAGTCTTCCCATTGTTCATTCATGTGTGTGAGTTACGTAACATGGCGCCAGCAGTGGGTAGAGTGTCTAAGTGCTGTCTGACGCTGTGAGTACGGAACTTTTGTCACCCCTTCCTCCTGCATGGAAAGATCGTCGTCTGCTGTCGACTGCTGCATGACACATTTTCTTTGTCTATTGCCACGTGTCAAAAGAATTGACTAGCCCTAGACCCTAGCTCTTCTTTCGTACGTTCTTTTTTTTTCGTTCTCCTTTTACCAACAATGGCTGAAGGCGGAAATCAGAGACATACTGCAAGAGTACAACCACCACCCCCTTTAAATGTGAAAAAGGGTGGGGATGAATGGAAACTATTCAAGCAGATGTGGAAGAACTATGACATCATTGCAAGATTGGATGATGAACAATCGACTTACAAGAGAGCTCTGTTTCTTCACACACTAGGCATGGAAGGACTGACTGTGTACAACAGAATGCAGTTTCAAGAAGATCATGCTGTTGATGACATCATCACTGCATTTGACACCCACTTCATTGGGAAGACCAACGAAACTTATGAAATATATGTGTTCAACAAACGAGACCAAAAGACTGATGAGACTGTGGAAGACTACATTGCTGCTCTACGCACCCTTGCTTCAACCTGCAGCTTCTGCAAATGCTTGAAAGACAGTCTTTTGAGAGATAGGATCGTTCTAGGCATCAGAGACAGTGCTACTAGGAAACAACTGTTGGAGAAAGCTGACCTAGACCTCAAGACTTGCATCGATACGTGCCGTGCTGCTGAAGCTACTTCACAGCAACTGAGATCCCTGAGATCAACTGATGACAGCGTCACTGCAGCCTGCGCTGTATCAGCCCATGAGCAGAAAACAAGAAAGAGGTGCAAATTCTGTGGACAATCGCATGCCTTTAAGCCTTTTAGAAGGAACTGTGTCCTGCCTGGGGAAAGGTGTGCAAAACTTGCAAGAAAAAGAACCACTTCGCTATTAAGTGCCTCAGCCTACAAAGAAAGAAGAGACTGAATGCAAGACTACCAGGAATCAGAGTCAGAAGATGAGCAACTGCTGTCTGTTGGGGAAAAAAACAGAGACAAGATCATCAAAGCTGAGATGATAATTGAGGGCAAAGCTGTTGTCTGTCAAATTGATTCAGGGGCAAGCGTCAACGTCATCTCATCACGTCACGTCAAAATGAACGCCTTGGAAGAATGCAAGAGCAAACTACATGTGTACAATGGCTCCGTGATCAAACCGCAGGGAAAGACACAACTGAGTGTAACAAACCCCAAAACAGGAAAATGCTTCAAGGCGGATTTCGTGGTGGTAGAAAAAGCTTTTACCACGCTGATCAGCAAACAGACATCTGAGGATATGGGTCTCATTACAGTACACTACCAAAGCTTCGAGAATGTGGCCAAAATCGATAACGCAGACCTGTCCAACTATGCTGACGTGCTTTCTGACGACCAGGGCAGCCTCCCGGGGGTTACTCACTTCAAGGTGGATACAACTGTGACCCCTGTCATCTCCCCATCGTGCCGCGTTCCTCACGCTATGTAGGACAGAGTGAAAGAAGAACTTGATAGACTTACTAAGGCAGACATCATCACCCCAGTGACAGAGCCCACCAGCTGGTGTAGCCGCATGGTAGTCGCAACAAAGAGATCTGGTGGCCTGCGAATCTGCATCGACCTGAGGCCCATGAACAAGGCACTGAAAAGGGAGCACTACCCTCTCCCTGTCATGGAGGACATACTGACAAAACTGTCCGGGGCGAAAGTCTTCTCCAAGCTGGATCTCAGCAACGCATTCTGGCATGTTCACCTGGATGAAGAATCAAGCTTACTGAACACTTTCCAAACGCCACGGGGACGCTTTTGCTGGAAACGACTGACGTTTGGCACATCAGTGAGCAGTGAGCTGTTCCAGAGATGCCTTGACCAAGCCCTGGTAGGACTCGAAGGTGTGATTGGAGTGACTGATGACATCATCTTATATGGCAAAGACGATGAGGAGCATGATGGAAACCTGACCTGCCTTCTGGAAAGGTGCCACGCACTGGGCCTGAGGCTTAACAAGAAAAAGGCAGAACTGCGAAAAAACGAAGTCACCTTCCTGGGGCACAAGATCACACATGAGGGACTGCAAATTGACCCGGAGAAGGTGGCAGCTGTTCTTGAGATGCCTAAACCTGAGAACGTCGAGGGCGTACGACGGTTTTGTGGGTTTGTCAACTATCTATCAAAGTTTCTCCCAAAACTGTCAGACATTCTGGAGCCCATCAGGCAACTCACGAGAGCCGGTGTCGAGTGGATCTGGACCGCTACACATGATGACGCCTTTGAAAAAGTCCAGAAGCTCATCACCGAAGCACCAGTCCTCAAATTCTACAACCCACAAGAAGAGCTCACCATCCAGTACGACGCAAGCCAAACAGGACTCGGTGCCGCCTTGACACAGAATGGGCATCCTATCACGTACGCCAGCCGTGCCCTGACGGGTACAGAGACCAGGTACGCTCAGAGTGAAAAGGAAATGCTGGCCATCATATTCTCATTGGAGAAGTTCCACCAATATACATTTGGAAGACCTGTCCGCATTGAGTCGGACCACAAGCCGCTCGAAAGTATCT
>JAGGCT020003465.1:12500-13726 GCA_017654935.2 Phymorhynchus buccinoides
TCCTCAGATTCTCGTCTTTTGCAGCTTCCCCTGGTTAAAACAAAAACTTACGGTGAAAGATCCTTTTCTTTTCAGGCCCCAGCTACTTGGAACAAACTACCACCATCTCTCAGACATTCCAACTCTCTGTCAATCTTTAAGGCCAATCTGAAAACACACTTCTTCTCTCAGCAATAATGTTCGCAATCTCAGCATCACTTATTGAAATGCTATGGGTCTGCGTGAATGATGTGTGTGCGGATGGGGAGGAGAGGACTGGGGAGCGCGCGCGCGCGCGCGCGCGCGCGTGTGTGTGTATGTGTGCGTGTGTGTTGCGTGCGTGTGTGTGCGTTTGTGCGTGCGCGCGCGCGTACGTGTGTGTGTGTGTGTGTGGACCCATTTGTGTGTTATGCGAAGATGCATGTTTTTATGTCTATGAATATGTCACAGCGTGAGGGTGAGGGTGGGTATGCGAGCGCGTCTGAGTATGTTTGATATGTCTGTAATTTTGTATGTGGGGCGATTCTTAGTTTTTGTAAAGCGCCATGAGTAGTACACCTAGAATGCGCGCTATATAAATATTCTTTATTATATTATTATTATCATTATTATTATTATTATTATTATTTATTATTATTATTTCCCCATGGCAACACAGTGAGCTGTAAGTCATATTGAGAGTGGGCTATCATTGTGTTGCCATTGGGAAATATAAATATCTCATGAATAATGTTAACTATTTCATCGCTAGGCGCATATCGCCAGCAAAACATGAGCTGCGTTCATTTGACCTGAGGAAACTATCTGAGTGATCAACGACGACGACGACGAAGAAGAAGAAGAAAAAGAAGAAGAAGAAGAAGAAAGAAGAAGAAGAAGAAGAAGAAGAAAGAAGAAGAAGAAGAGAAAAGAAGAAGAAGAAGAAGAAGAAGAAGAAGAAAAAGAAGAGGAAGAAGAAGAAGAAGAAGAAGAAGAACATCCAGTAGAGAACTAATTTTGTAGAACCTGTTAGCGTTCAGAAATCTGGAATAACATGCATCTGAAAGGTAACAGCAGTATACAAAAGATAGTTGTTCTTTGTTCTGTGTTTTTAAAACAAACATATATGATCCCTTCCACTGGACAGTGATTGGAACGAAACATTTGTTATTGACGGGTAACTGCCTTGTAGGAGTTCTCTGCATTCAGATGGCTATATAACCTAGACACAGACACATAGGCTGAAACAGATACAGTCATACAGGCAG
>JAGGCT020003466.1:0-2500 GCA_017654935.2 Phymorhynchus buccinoides
CCCCCCGATCAGTCACGACAAAAATCGCACGCAAATGGTTTTTTGTTAAAATAAATAAAAATGTGTGGCTCACCTCTGGCTGCGACGCGCTCTCCAGGTTGGAGCAACCCGAATTTTCACAGAGACGCCTCTGTGACTATAAAGTACCTAATACCTAATACCTAATTTGTAACAGTGGAACTTAATTTTGATGTAATTATAATTTCTTTAAATTAATATTATTTTTTTAAATTCTTAGAAATTATACATTCTTCAGTATGTTTGCATGCTAGATCTGGTAATTCAATATAATGCACCAACAGATGTTTATATTAAGCTTCTGTCATATCAGTTTGTTACATGCTAGATCTGGTAATTCAACATAATTTACCAACAGATGTATATATTAAGCTTCTGTCATATCAGCTTTTTTATAACTGTTCCGGTTTTTATGTGTTATCGGTATTGTTAACTATTTTTCTCTTTATTTTCATATGTGTCAATGCAATAACTTCAAAACTATCAAACATTTCTACATGTTGATACAACACAAGCTAGATCGTGTGATTGTGAGCAAGAGTGCCAAATATTATCAAAATGTGTCCAGATTTGTTAAAGTTACGGTTGCGAAACGAGCAAAAACCCAAACATTGACAAACGTCGAACATCGAAAATCAAGCATAACCTACTGAGTTCAACCTCTATCACTGTTACGTGTACTGGTTCTCTAATATGTATGCACACATCTATGCGTCATGTTTCTTGCTTAAATACAAGGAGTCTTTTTCGTCTTGTGGCCTTTCAATCTTTCTTTCTCGCCTTCACATGAGGCTGTGTCAGACCAGTTGACATAAGCTAGAACGCCAAGGCTACATCATAATGTTGTTATGCTCTGCATGGTTGTGCGGGGATTGTCTTAAGCCATGACAAGCTCCTAGCATAACATCAATCAGTTCTTAAACTCCTCGGAGTGTGGCTGCCCACATGGCGGGGTAATCAAAAACCGGACCAACACACGTAATGTTCTCATCCTTAGCTGGTGCACATTTGTACCATATGTGTTCAAGTGCTTCGGCTGTTGGGATGATCCCTGGAGTCGCACCTTAAGACCAAGGGAACCCGGACAACAACAACAACAACAACAACGAAACCAGAAATCTTTCTTTGATGCTAATTTTGCTTGGGTTGGGTGACTGAAAAAGGCCATCTTTGGTATGTCAACCTATGAGCGTCATTTCGTCCCTTTTTGCTTGATTACACCACCTTTAGCACTGGATTTTATGAAAACTACTGCTTTATTATAAAAAAAATAAATCATTTCACAGTGTGATGCAGCAATGATTCATCTACAGAATAAACACATCTTTGATTATAAACTTTTCAAAACATATGTCGGTCATTTTAAAACATCTATGCCCCCTTAACCAGAGATTTCTTATGATTCAATTAAACAATAATTTTCAGTTAATTGAACAAATTGTACTATGCAACAGCTCTCGTGATTTGACATATTTCTGCGCAAAATTTAATGTTCGAAGATACTCTTTGTACAATAGAAACAATTTTGTGTTTTAATTGTATGATATCAAATTTTCTCTTATCTTATGTAAACACTGCAAAAAAGGAAATTGTTTATTGTTTAAAACATACTTAGATTCTTTATCGTATGGTGCAATATTTCTGTCAGAGTTTATTTATGGTAAAGCACTGTTTTTCATAAAGCAAAGATTGAAGATTGGTTAGAACACTCGGCTGCAGTGCAGAAGGTGGCGAGTTCAAGTCCAGATTTGGAGTCAGATTTTTCTGGCCTGAAGACCCTCTCTGCCCACCCAGCAGTGAAATGGGAAGGTTTAGGGAAGGTTAAAAGGCGGCGGAAGGGGAGGGGTGGGCTCTGCCTTCCATGATGCCGTGCCCCTTGACACGGTGAACCTCTAACAGTTCACTGCCCCTACGGCCGATAGGCTATGGGACACCTTTACCTTTTCTAAACCAAAATGTATCATCTAAGGTTATTCTAATAGGTATTTAGTGATTGGTACATGTTGAAGGACGAAAAATTACACTGAATCCAAAAGAATAGGTCTCACTTTTTATATAGTGTCGTAAGCAATCATACCATTAAAATAGCAGTAGGGAAAACCTTTTATACCTGGTGGACATCAGGTACCGTACGTAATCATGACTGCATCTTGAACAATTAACGCTGGTAGCATGTAAATTAAAATAAACCTTCAAAACGATTCACAGTTTCTAGCAATTTAAGTATTGCTACCCTTGTTAATTGTTTAAAGTGCACTCCTCATTACAGTATTAGGCCGTGAGGTAGAGCTCATTCTACCCTGCTCACACGTGTACTCTTAAAGACCCACTGACCCACCACAACTAAGTCCCTTTGGTTTTTCCTGGGTAGCTGTGACCCATACAAATGCCCCCAACTTCAAATTGAGGCTGCTCTTTAAAATGATGATTTTCGTTTTGAATTTGGGGGCATTTGTATGGGAGTCAAACCTGGTCAAAACAA
>JAGGCT020003466.1:7500-13722 GCA_017654935.2 Phymorhynchus buccinoides
TGTTGTTGATGGTGGTGATGATGATGATGATGATGATGATGATGATGATGATGATGCTGATGATGATGATGATGATGATGATGATGATGATGACGATGATGATGATGATGATGATGATTGGACTACTACTACTACTGCTGCTGCTGCTGCTGTTGCTGGTACTACTTCTAGTTCTACTTTTTGTCTCCCTGTTGTGTCAAAAATATGAAATTGTTACCTGAAAATATTAATGAATAACACTATTAACTGGAACTGTCCTCAAGGCACCACTTCAGGAAAGTAGCAAAGAATTTGATCATTAAAATATTATTCAAAGCAATAGGATCTTATTGAAAATTCCAGAATAATCCCCACAACTCCATAGCACGTCCTGTGCGAACACAGACTAATCACAAAGTCAACAATCATGACTGAAAACAGTCCAGCCAACTTCAGTGACCCATTGTTTGAAGCGACCAGTTCAACAGAGAACTCAGAGCGATCCAAAGAGGATGGTATTTCTTGGAAAGATCAACATCACGTCTATACAGTCCTAGCTCATCTCATCAAGCAAATAGGTGACCCTATTCTCTTTGTTTTAGGATCTGGGGGCAATTGTATGATAATCATAGTCATGCGTCGTCTTCCTTCGTCCACATCTAGTGTGTTCTTCAAAACCCTGGCCCTGTCTGACCAGTGGATGCTGATACTAGGACCTCTGGACCGACTGCTTTATAAAACCTTAGATGGAGAATACTCCAGAGATGACAGAACCTGGCAGTGCAAGTTTTATAGAATTGCCTTTCGCACGCTGACAGTTCTATCGTCTTGGATGCTTGTTGCACTCACCATGCTCAGAGCTGCTTCTGTGCTGTGGCCACTTCGTGTCAGTGCTGTGTGGACGAAGGGAAAGTCACGAGTTACAGCTAGCATAGTGATCACCTTTATTCTTGCAATGAATTGGCACCTTCTTAGAGAGTATCCGGTTGAAGAAGGGTTTTGCAATATGTCTGGATCAAGACTCGACATGTTTTGGGTTCGATTGCTCAACATCTGGGTTTTACCTGTCGTAATGTTGACCATCAGCAACAGTGTTTTTTTGCGGACATTGATCAGATCAGTCAGAACACAAAAACGTGTTCCTAGGCAACAAAGCACCAAGAATTTCAGTGAGCAGGAAGTGTACTCATTGACTGTCACCTTGATTGCTGCCAGTGCGTGTTTTGTCCTCCTGACAACACCTTTAGCTGCACGTATCTTGGCATATGAATATGATTACTTTGATATGAACATTCTCATACAAAGCGGACAGTATTCAATGTTCAGTGCTGTCAGTTACTTCTTGTTCTACTGCAACAGTGCTGTAAACTTCTACATTTACTGTTTGGCCAGCAGCAAGTTCAGATCAGAGTCGCGACAGATATGTGAAGAATGTTATGGCTTGTGTCACAAGACTTCAAAAACCCTAATGCAAACACATTGCATTTAAATGCACATATTACAGTCTCAACTTTTATTCAGCTACCTGGTAATTTTGGTTATTTTTCTAAATGCACTTAGATATCCAGCTCAGAATCACTTCACATTTTGCAGTGAAAAAAGGGTATTACCCCCAAAAGGGGGGAGTCATGTAGTACAAGACAGTCTGGGTTGACATATACAGTAGCAGAAAGACATGCTGGTCTCTTAGTGTTGTCCAATGTCAGCATTTAAAGCATTTTGTTTGTTTATTATTCACTTTCATTGTCCGTAATGGAGTGGTTACGAGAGCAATATTCTGTTATAGATTACTAGCGCAACGCCGAGTACCAGTAACGCCTAGTAACGGTAACGCCTAGTAACGGTAACGCCAAGTACTGGTAACGCTGAGTACAGCAAATTTGAAGCGATTCGGTTAAGAAACGTCGGAGTGGTATAGCGCGCGCGTTTCTGAACCGATTCGCTTCCGGTTTGGTACACGGATAGTCACCGTCCCCGGTCATCTATGCTGCCAAATTGGAAGGCAATCGGTCCAGAAACGCCGGAGATACGGGCGCCGAGAGGCCGGCGGATGCGCGTTTCGCGCATTTGCGAAACCGCGCAAATGATACGGCCGCCTCGGTTGCCGTTGCCATCGCCCCGTTAGGGCTCACAGCAAATTTGAAGCGATTCGGTCGAAAAAACGGCGGAGTTATAAGGCCCGTTTTTCGTGTTTCAGACACACAGACACACACACACCAGACTCACACACACACACACACACACACACACACACACACACACACACACACACACACACACACACACACACACACACACACGGACACACTTGGCTTATTACTATATGATGTGAGGCTGTTCAAACTTACAGAACCCTATATATCATTTCTAAATACGTTTCACTATAAGCGGCTCGTGACGTCCAGGAACCTGAAAGCCATCGACCCTGATGCCTTCCAGTCAAACGTTCGTGCTCTGGCTGGCAACGTTGAACCTGACCTTGAAGTGGAGTCCCTCGTCGACGCCTACAACCAGGGCCTGCAGCAGATCCTGAATCGTCACGCCCCCTCTGTCACCAGGTGTGTGCGTGACCGCCCCTCTGCCCCATGGATGACCGACGACGTCAGGGAGGCGCGACGCATGCGGCGGCGAGCTGAACGACGCTGAAGGAGGACACGCCTGACTGTGCACAGACAGCTGTATGATGCCGAGATGGAGGCTGCCAGTGACTGTCTCCAGCAATCTCGCACGCAGTTTTATGCTGATAAGATTGATGCTGCTGCTTCCTCCTCTCGTGGACAGTTGTTTTCTGTTACTAACGAACTCTTAGGTAAAAGTAAGGTAAAGGCTATGCCATATGACATTCGAACCGCAGAACAATCTCAGCAGTTTTGTAATTATTTTGCTGAAAAGATCAGTAACATTCGTAATGATCTAGACTCCCACCATTGAGACCCCCTGGCCTTTTCTGTTTACGAAGGCCCTCTTTTTAACAAGTTTGACTCTGTCTCAGAGACGGACATACGTGAACTGATTATGAAGTCACCATCCAAGACCTGTAATCTTGACCCTATCCCAACTTCCATTACAAAGCAGTGTATTGATGATCTTGTTTTACACATTACTAACATTGTTAATGCTTCTCTTTCTGCGGGTGTTTTCCCCGAACAGTTCAAAGATGCTATTGTCACCCCTATTCTTAAGAAACCTGGACTTGATTGCAACAATCTAAAAAACTATTGGCCAGTGTCAAATCTTCCTTTCATAGCCAAGATTTTAGAGAAAGTCGTCTTGGCACAGCTGAAGAGACACTTAATGCATAACAACCTGCTTGAGGAGCATCAGTCAGCCTACAGGAAAAATCACAGTGTTGAGACTGCTGTGCTGAGTGTCATGAATGGCCTTCTTTTGAAGACGGATCAGAGGCTTGTTTCTCTGACAGCAGTTTTGGACCTCAGCGCAGCGTTCGATACGCTTGATCATTCCATCCTTCTGATCCGTTTAGAAGTGACCTTTGGGATACGTGGCGTTGTCCTCGACTGGTTTAGATCCTACATATCTGACCGCCACTTCTCTGTTGTTGTAGATGGAGTTTCATCAGCTCGTTCACCCCTCACGTACGGAGTGCCACAGGGCTCAGTGTTGGGCCCTGTTCTTTTCACGCTCTATTCACAGCCGTTGTCTGACGTGATCGCTGCACATTCCTGTGATTTTCACAAATACGCTGACAACACTGAGTTGTCACAAAGTAGTCCCCCTGAGAGCTTCCCTTCCATTCTGTATGGCATCGAGATGTGCATCACCGATGTATTAGGATGGATGAACAGTAACAAGCTTAAGCTCAACACAGACAAGGCAGAGGTTCTGCCTGTTGGTTCTGCTGGTCGCCTTGCATTAATTAACAGTGAGTCAGCAGACATTGGAGCCAATACTGTTCAGTTCAAACCATCCGTCAAGTACCTCGGGGTAACGATTGACCAGACTCTGTCCATGCATGACCATATCAGCAGCATTTGTCGCTCTTGTTTCTTTGAGCTCAGACGTATTGCATCCATTCGGCCTTTTCTTTCAGCTAACGCATGCAAGCGCCATGTCGCAGCTTTTATTTCTTCACGTTTAGATTTCTGCAATTCCATTCTCTTTGGTCTTCCTACAGAAGAAATTACTCGCCTTCAGCGAGTTCAAAACAGTGCAGCCCGCCTCATACTGCGTAAGCGCAAGCGTGATCACGTCACGCCACTTCTGAAGGAGCTCCATTGGCTCCCTGTGCAGTTCCGCCTTCAGAATAAGCTGGCTGTTCTATCCTTTCGTCACTTTGAACAGACCCTTCCGCCTTACCTCTCCAGAGCTCTTCACACCTACACTCCTTCCCACTCACTCAGGTCCTCAAGCACAAAACTTCAGAAAGTTCCAAAAACAAATCTAAAATCATTTGGTGACCGCAGTTTCAGTTTCAGTGCCCCTGCTGTTTGGAATTCCCTCCCAGTCGATCTCCACCATGAACCAACTATCTCTACTTTCAAAGTTAAACTCAAGACACACTACTTTCGTATCAGTGAATGGAAGCGCCTTGAGTGTAAAATAATTATAGAAAGGCGCTATAGAAATGCTATCAATTATTATTATTATTTTAAAAGGGGGACTAAGAGGCCTTCTCGTGTTACCGCCGTTTGACTTATCTGCAGAACTCAGCGCCGTTGAATCTAGCCATATGCACGCATGAGCATTTCTTCTGGTATACTGGTGGACTATTGTGTGACGGGTCCTTTAAGCGGTTTATAAATTCATCAAAAACCGTTATTCATTTTGACCGGGGTAAATTTATATGTAGGAACATTTGACCCCACACCGGTTCTCATCCGTCACGTGACTTACGAAAAGGGTGACCGTACTGGACCATCAACTGGACCCAAACAGCTGGTTGATAGAGTGTTAGAGGTGTAGAGTTCAAACCTCGTGTCGTTTTGTTGTTGTTTGTTTTCTGGATCTGGACCTGGATTATGTACGTTGTAGGAGCCCATGAAGGCTATTTACACAACGGATGTGGAGAGCGCATTGAGCGTTAAAAGTGATGCCTTGATGGTAATGACACAAAGGATTTGAAATTAATGTCTTGATGTTAATAACATTAACTTGATTGGTTGTTGTTGTTGTTGTTCCTCTACTATCTTCTTCTTCTTCTTCTTCTTTCTTTCTTCTTCTTTCTTCTTCTTTCTTCTTCCTTCTTTTTTCTTCTTCTTCTTCTTCTTCTTGTCTTCATCTTCTTCTTCTTTGTCGTCTTATTCTTATTCTTCATGGGATTGGTTCTGTACACGCAAAGCGTGTACTTAAGCCGGTAGTACTAACTACAGTGAATCTAGATACATTCAGTTCGTAACACATGAAAGTGAGTAGCACAATGGATAACTCTGACCGTTTCAAACGGGATTCGTATTATGCCATAATCATACCCTACTACAAACTGGGTGAATTCATCTTTAGTATCGGTGATCCTATCACTGTTGTCTTTGGGGCGTTCGGAAATGTGATGGTCATTCTGATCATGCTTCGTCTTCCTTCGTCCACCTCCAGTGTTTTCTTCATAGTTCTAGCCCTGTCTGACCAATTTACACTGGCAGTTGCATTGCACATCGTCCTCAAATATATGTTTCGGTTTACGTTCATAAAGGACCAGGGCATCTGGCAGTGCAAGATTGTCAGGTTCACAGGCCACTTCGTGCTACCTGTATCGTCGTGGATGCTGGTGTCACTCACCATGCTCAGAGCTGCTTCTGTGCTGTGGCCACTTCGCGTGAATTCTGCGTGGACGAAGAGAAAGTCACGAGTCATTGCTGGTACAGTGATAATATTTTTAATATTGTTGTATTTTCACTATCTCTATGGGCTTAACATTAATAAACTGGGGTTTTGTTTTGTGAGTGGATCAGAAACGTACAGATGGTATGCTGTAAGAATACATCCTTGGATTAACCTGATCCAGTTCTGTTTCCTACCTTTCATTCTACTGCTAGTCAGTAACAGCGTTCTTATGTTAACGCTGGTCAGATCCGTCAGAATCAATAAACATCTTTCAACACAGCAACAATCCAACCAGGATTCCAGACATCAGAAAGTGTCTCCACTGACGGTCACCATGATTGTTGCCAATGTTTGTTTTTTCCTCCTGACAACACCTTTCGCTAACGGGAGTTTCATAGCCCATTCTGTGGAAAAAGAAAAGTCACTGTATTAAAACTGAATTAGTCAACAAAAGCGCAGACGTGG
>JAGGCT020003467.1:0-13721 GCA_017654935.2 Phymorhynchus buccinoides
GGCAACACAGGGATATGCTGTGAGGAAAGAGTGAAAGACTAACAACGTGGATTTGGACCTTATGGAAAGGCTGGAACAGCTCTACACTGATTCACCACTATGTCTTATACGATTGCTTATGATGTAACTCTATCGTTCCCGAGAACCGCTTTGGAGGTTGAATTGGAGCAACTGCAGATTCCTAGCTTTATAGAGCTCTCTATCTCCCTATTCCTGGGTTTCCAGAGAGAGTAAAACTGTATAAAAGGGTGTTATGTTATTGTGAATATGAGGCATGTTTTCAGCAGCCTGTTTCTCTTTCATAAACAATACTGGCCCCAGTAAGAAAAGGGAAAACCCCCCTCATTGCAATGCAATTATAGAAGAGCAAAGTAATAACAGTTGCATCATGTTGCATGACATCACGAGCAAAAGAGGCCCGTAGGAATCAACGGGATAACATTTCTCAGCAGCTAAAGAGGTTCAAGTCTCAGGAATGAACGGTAGTTGAAACTTCTCTAAATACAGAAACCAAAGAGACATTACTCATTTCCTCTCCTGAAAAGCTTGAAAACAACAACGAAGAATATGGCAGAGGGTGACTCTAGATTATGATATTACAGTGGAACCTCCCTTTATAAGACTCCCTCTCACGTAAGACCTACTTCTCCGAGACATTGCCCTTCTTTGTGAGTATTTAAAATTACCTCCCTATTAAGACCCCTCCCTTATAAGACCTCATTTTGGATGATTTTTTTGAAGGTCTGATAAGGGAGGTTCCACTCCGTGTGTAATGCATTAATTCCTCCGAAGTTGGAGTGTGGCTGCCCACATATGGCGGGGCAATCAAAAAAGGTCACACACGTAATGTTCTCGTCCCTATCTGGTGCATTTGTACCGTTAGTGTTCAAGTGCTTCGGCTGTTGGGATGATCCCTGGAGTCGTTAAGCCAGATTACGAAAAAAAATATAATAAAAATAATAATGCATTAACAGCACTAGAGTGAAACCATGTCACACCACATCTCTTGTACACGTGAACATTTTTCACTCTTTCTCCCATGGCAAACACAGTGATATGCTAGCGCACGCACACTCACACACACACACACACACAAACGCGCGCTCACACACACACATACACAAACTCCACTCACACACACACACACACACACACACCACACACACACACACACACACACACACACACACACACACGGGTGCTCCTGGGAAATTTCAAAAATCCTGCAAGCCCCGGCGGAGTGCAGGGACAGCGCCCCTCCTGGGAGTTCCGGGGGGGCAATGCTTCCAGCGGGCATTGCCCCCCCGGGCATTGCCCCCCCGGAACCCGAAGGGAAACAACAATTTCCAATGTAACTGACAGGCTCACATGGCATTTTCACTTCTGGCTAAACTTCATGACCTCTATGACCAGCAAAATGCATCTTCTCAAATTCTCATAATCCGGCGACGCCAGCTCCAGGCAATAGAAAAAATCCTGAACTTCAGGACATCCTAGACAAAACAAATACTGAACTTCAGAACATCCTGAAAGCAGGAGCATCCATGTACACACACACGCACGCACGCACGCACGCACGCACGCACATACACCACACACACACACATACACACACACAACCTACCCTCTGCAGAGGACAGCATTATTACGCAGAACAACAATAGCATCACATGGGCTAAAGGCAGCAGCGCGGACTGCTTCCACACAGACATCATGGCTTCTCCGTTATACTAGCGACTCTCCTGTCTCAGGTAAAGCATCGCGTAATCTGCAACACATGGCACACGGGGTATTTATGTTATGCCATGGACCATTTTTGTGTCGTGTGTATGGGATGAATTGTAATGCACTGTTTGTGTTAGTAGGGGGAAGACGGGGTAAAAAGCCCATGGGCGGGTAAGATGCCCATGCCAATTATCTCATGAAATAAAGCAAATGTCAGTCAAATTTGCTATGGACCATTTTTGTGTCGTGTGTATGGGATGAATTTTAATGCACTGTTTGTGTTAGTAGGGGAAGACGGGGTAAAAAGCCCATGGGCGGGTAAGAAGCCCATGCCAAATTATCTCATGAAAATAAAGCAAATGTCAGTCCAATTTGCCCATGAGACGAACATTAACGCATTCGTCGTAAGAAAAAGAAGGAAGAAGCCAACAACAAGCAAACACATCATAATTGAAATAGTGCATGAAAAAATGCAGCAGAACGCAGTACTACTAAATCAAAGTATATGCCTAGGACAATGCATTATGAATTCTCTTACTAGCTTCGTAGATGTACCAAGCTAAATCCAACAGAGTTTTTTCATGTTTTGATGCCAGCAATAGAATCATCCGAAAGTTGCATGGGTCAGAATAGAACTTTGGCTTTATGAATTTCATTCTAAGATCGTTCAAGACTGGACAGCAAAACAAAAAATGCACTCCGACTTCTCTTGTTGAGTTACACAGACTACAAATCAAATCATTATCATTTACATGTCTGAATCTTTAACGATGGCATGCAATTATTGAAACACCAAGTCTGAATTTTGTTAACGCAGCTTTAACATATCTATTCATGTTTAATTCAATATAATATTCTAAAGTATGATCTGGTTTAAATAATCTATACTGAGCAAACCTGTCGCTTTCATATATATGATTATGCCAGTCTTGCCACCTACAATCAATAATTCTTTGCTTCAAACATTTAAAAAAGCCTGATAAATTTTCTACACCCTGGTTATCCCAAACATATCCAAACCCATATGAATTTAGAAATTTACGAACATTTGTAGCCCATGTATTTTTTCCATTTTTATCTAACTTTAATAATGTTTTATAACATTTATATGGTATCCTTATTATCCATCCTAGTTAAATGTAAATGAGAACCAGAGAGAGAGAGAGAGAGAGAGAGAGGAGAGAGAGAGAGAGAGAGAGAGAGAGAGAGAGAGAGAGAGAGAGAGAGAGAGAGAGAGATCAGGACGGAAAGAAAGAGACAAAAGGTGAAAATGAAACAAAAAAGAGATACATTATAATGAAGAGACAAAGAGGGGGGAAAGGGTGGGAGAGACTAGAGAGAGAGAGAGAGAGAGAGAGAGAGAGAGAGAGAGAGAGAGAGGAGAGAGGGGGAGGAGATAATGAACTACAATTTGAACAATAACAAACAAACAAAATTGAAAGATTATATCTTCTTTTTTTAAGCAAAACAGCAAAAACCTAGACCTGTTTTTTCCGACAAGTTACTAACACTGTTTCAATAACTTTTTTCTCTTTCTCTCACGTCCCTTGACAACGACTATTTCTTATCGACTAAATAACTTAGTGATCTATCCACTAAACCCGTCTCCCACTCACCATCTCAAATCATTCCACCGTATAACAATAACAGTGCACTGTCTCTCCATCCATAAATCTCCGCTTCGTAGCTGTCATGGCGGTTGCCTTTTTGCAGATCTGCGGCTGCTCTTTAGAAGCCTGACTAATTGGTTGACAAAAATGGCGTCATCGATGACGACATGATACTTATGACGTCAAGGTAGGGTGGACGGGTCAAGGTAGACTCTATGGTTTCAAATCCGGCTGGATTTTTTGGAGCGAGTTTTGAATGCGATTTTAATGGGAATCCAGGCTGCGCAAGCAACATAACTGAACCTCCCTCCTCTGGAAGAACGTCGCAGGCAGCAACGTCTCAGCCTTTTCTACAGGATAGCTGAGGGCCACATTCCTGCACTCCCAGCGGAAAAGTTTCTCGCTCCAGCAATTAATGCAACGCGTCGCAGAATCAAACCCACCAAAATATGAAGGCTTCCAGTCCACAAACATCCTCCAACAACAGGTCATCAACCACTTGCGTGGATTTCGTGTCCAAGAATGTCGAACAGAGCAATATATCAGGTGAGGTATTGAGGACAACTAGGCCTCGCGGCCTCTTCGATGTCCTTTGAAACTAGGCAAAGCTGCTTTCTAGTCATACTCGAATTGAAGTTTTAACATTGGCATTTGGTTAGACACAGACTTATCTCTGTTAAGTCTGTGAAATTCGGGCTGTTCTCCCCCGGAGAGCGCGTCGAAGCAAGTGCAGCGCCTACTCAATTTTTTATTGCTTTTTTTGTTTTGTTTTGGGTTGTGGTTTTTTTTTGGGGGGCACAGGGTGAGGAGGGGGTGTGGGCGCACTTGGAAAGCCTAGCTATCAATTTGGCCATACCAGGCAGCGGGATTTCTCCCTGCTCTTACCGACTTTGAACTACCGTGGGATTTTTACGTGCATAAAGCGCACGGGTCAGACTAGCGTTTAGTCCCCATCCGAAGGACTGGACGTTCAGTTCGATTTTCCTGTCAAACTAGAAAGAAAGGGCGAGGCCGGGATTCGAACCCGGGTCACTCACGCTGCAGTCACGCATTATATTTGGCAGGCGAACGTCTTAACCACTCTGCCACCTTTCTCATTGAAGGGTGGTTATCATGGAAGTTTTTTAAATTCTGTTAAATTCTGTGCAGGAAGGTTATTCCAAAACTTTGTTAGTCTATCAGAGAAGAAATGTTTTCTTCTAATTGTTAGTTGTGTTAGTATTTTCAATTCATTGTTACGTTTCTTAAATCTTTTGTTAAATGGAACAAAGTTTTGTTAGTACTATTACATGTGTTAAAGATTTCGTATGTATTACTCAGATCCCCACGAATTCTTCTATGGCTTGTACCCACGTGTCGTCATATCCGGCCACAAGGAGCGTGCCATATTATGGGAGACCGCCATCTTAGTCAGTAACTTTGTTTGGAAAATGCCAGATCGATGCTGTTTACACACAAATCTGACTAAGATGGCGACACTTCCGTTGGAAGGGTCGAGATGCGCACGCAGGTGGGGGGGGGGGGGAGCCATATTTTAGTGATGGTAACTTTAATCTTTTAAGCCTTTCTGTCTAGATTACCCAGGTTTTTAACAAGTTTAGTGGCCCTTCTCTGGACCTTCTCTATTGCTGATGATTGTCTCTTCAAAAATGGGCTCCAGACTTGGTTCCCATATTCCAAGTGAGCTCTAACTAGGCTTTTGTATGACTTTACAAGCACATCATTGTTTAGTCCAGTGAAACTTCTTCCAATTAAACCAAGCATTTTGTTACCTTTATTAATAGCACTATTAATGTGGTTGTCAAATGTTAATAATAATGGGAATTTATATAGCGCTCTTTCTCACATGAGCTCAGTGCGCTTTACATTGATAACAAGAACATTAAAATTTAAAGGCAAACAAATAATTAATCATTAGAAAGTAAAATAAGCACGATGCCTACACACAAACGTTCTCTTTACTTCCTTACTCACACACACACACACACACACACACTCACACCACACACACACACACACACACACACACACACACACACACACACACACACATATACACACACATGCATGCGCACACGCACACTCGCACACAATTAATTATACAAGTAAAATAGTTACAACATGAACATTCTAAGAAGAAACATAGAGACCACATTCACATTCCCAATCAAGTTTGAATACAATACTGCAACTTGAAATAAAATCATACTGCCATCGACATATCAATTACATGACTAATTATAATAGACAAATTTTGCAAAAACAAAAATACCCTTCTACCTCATTTACAAGCATTTAAAGTTTACAAGACGTAGACATTCTACATACAAAATACGAATAATAAAATAATTGTAAATAATTTTTTTACAAGATTTCTGCAATAAAACGGACCCCCCCCCCCCCCCACACACACACACACACACACACACACACACACACACACACACACACCTCACTCACAAACACTAATCAATCATAATATGTCCGAAACAAGTGAGTTTTAAGGGCAGAGCGAAAGGCGGAAATAGAGTCAGATGAGCGAACATGTTGTGGGAGGGAATTCCATAAGTGAGGTGCTAAATAGTAGAAGGATCGTTCACCAAAAAGATTTCGTGTGGACCCGAGGAACCTTGAGTGTGCAGCAGTCAGAGGAAGAACGTAGGGAGCGAGCAGGTAAGTAGACAGTTACTAGTTCGGAGAGATAGACGGGACCAGAGGAGTGAACAGCACCGAAACAAAGGCAAGCTATTTTATACTTGATTCTAGCCTCTACTGGAAGCCAGTGCAAGTTACGAAGATGAGGTGTTATATGATCAGAACGTGGAATCTTGAGAGTGAGGCGTGCTGCACTGTTTTGCAGTTTTTGAACACGTTGCAGGAGATACTTAGGACAGCCACAGAGAAGAGAGTTGCAATAGTCAATGCGGGGAAAGAATAAAGGCAGAAATAAGAGTTTTCGTGGCTGCAACAGACAGAAAGTGTCGAACAGCACTGATCCGTCTGAGCTCATAATTGATGGAACGTATGAGATTAATAACCTGTTTATGCATTGTAAGATTTGAATCGAGGGTAACTCCGAGATTCTTTGCTGACTTAGAAAACTGAACACAAGCATTGCCAACTGTAAGAGTTTCTGGAAGAGATATCGTTGCAGACATACGCTGAGAGGAAACAATCAGAGCTTCCGTTTTGTCATCATTAAGTTTTAATTTGTTGCATGTCATCCAGGATTTGACATAATGAATGCAGGATTCCATAGACTGAATAGCGCTGTCAAGTTGGGTAGGTTCCGCCGATTTTTGAAGCTGGGTATCATCAGCAAAGGAATGGTCAATAACAGAGTGACTAGCAAAAACATCAGAGAGAGGAGCAGTGTACAGGACAAAGAGAACTGGCCCCAATACAGATCCCTGAGGTACACCACAAGAAATTAACTTCGGATCTGAACTGCAGTTGTTGATCAAGACAGTCTGAAAGCGATTTGTTAGATATGAGGAGAACCACTGTAGAACTGTAGAATGGATTCCAAAAACACGTTCCAGCCGGGATAGAAGAATGGTGTGATCTATTGTATCAAATGCTGCCGACAGATCTAGGAGGGTCAAGACTGACACTTTTCCATTGTCAAGAGCTAAGAGGAGATCGTTAAGAACTTTAGTCAGAGCCGTTTCAGTGCTGTGAGCAGGTCGATAGGCAGACTGGAGGGGGTTGAACAAATTGTTTGCTGACAGATGGTTAGACAATTGTGCAAGGACAATTTTCTCGATTATTTTGGAGACAAACGCTAAGTTGGACACAGGCCGATAACTTTTCAAGTCATTATGATCCATGGTAGGCTTCTTTATCAAGGGTTTAACAAGAGCAGTTTTGTACAGGTCAGGGAAAACACCACTCAGTAAAGAGTCGTTTATGATCTGAGTCATGACAGGCACAACAACATCAAGACATTCATACAACAAAGGGGTTGGTAAAGGGTCAAGGTCACACGTCTTGGGGGCAGATCTTTTCAAAACATCAACGACATCTTTCTCAGACACAGGCGAAAAAGCAACAAGAGGGGAGCCTACAAAATCTTTGCCTAGGGGGTGTGAAACAGTGGGCTGCAAGTCAAGCTCTTTCCTAATGTTCTCAATTTTGGAATGAAAGAAATCAGAAAACACACATGGCAATGATGGTGGGGGGTAAACAGTCGGAAGTTTGGTAGGTTTAACCCTTGCACACAGTTTGTTTGTAATAGAATACAGTTCTTTACTAGATCTTGCCGCTGCAATTTTGGTACTGTAGTACATCGTTTTTGCCTGATCTGTCAAGAAAGTCACACAATTTTTAGCTTTATTATATATTTGTTTATGTACAGTGAGCCCTGAAGAATCTGATTGTGCTTGGGCCTGTCTTCGTTTTTTCTTTGCTTCTTTTATTTCGTTAGGCATCACACTAAACCAAGGACTTGATTCTCTGCTAGAAGAAACTTTGCGTGAAGAAACAGGAGCATGTTTGTCCAATACTGACCGAAGGGCGCTATCGTACTCAGCGGCAGTACAAGAACTAGATGTGTACTTAGATAATTCTACTTTGATATCATTTCCGAAAACAGTTCTGTCGATTGCGCGGATATTTCTGACGCTGCGGTACACGTGTTTGTGGACAGGGAGCTCTATGTCAAACAAACTCACAACACAAACATGGTCAGACTCGAGGTCATGATTGACCTCTGAGGATCGGTGAACTCCATCACTGGGCCTTTCTATCACCAAGTCCAGAGTGTGGCCATGTTTGTGAGTGGGTCCGGACACAGATTGATGAAGATTGTACATATCTAACACTTCTAAAAACTTAATAGAGCTACGATCAGTGGGAGAGTCAACATGAAAATTAAAATCCCCTAACAGACACAGGTTTCCATGAAGCGTGTTACAATGGTCAAGCAGACAAGGGAATTGTTCAAAAAACAAAGTTTCAGTCAGTTTATTTACAGACGTGGGCCAAGGACGATACACACACATAAAATGCAACACACTATGCTGTGAGGTCAGCGAGACTTGGAACAGTTCGAAGGAAGAATGGTCGAACGGGAAGGTAGAGTTGAAGGTGAGGTGGGGGGTGAGGGTGTCTCTGTGGGGTGAGGGTGTCTCTGTATACAAAAAATAACACCAAGATCTTTTTCCTCCTTGCAAGTTTCTAGAGTATGTTTATAATCATTATTGTAAGAAATTTCATATCAGCAGCCTGGACTATTCCTTCCTAAGTGCATGACTTTACACTTACTGTCTTTAAAATATAAGTTCCATTTTTCTGACCAGTTGATAAGGTTGTCAATATCGTGTTGCATAGCAGTTGATTTGTCTGAGGTATTGTATATTTTGGTGTCATCTGCAAAAAAAGTGCAGATACATTGTACTTCATCTGGGAGATCATTTATAAAAATCGTGAACAAAAAAAGGCCCAAGGATGCTACCCTGTGGAATGCCAGAAGAAAGTTTGTTATTTATACGTACTCTTTGAATTCTACCAGTAAGAAAATGTCTGATCCATATTTCCATCTATACCGTATGAATGAAGTTTTAAAAGTAACTTTTTGTGTGGGACAGAGTCAAATGCTTTACGGAAATCCAGATAAGACTACATCGAAAGACTCCTTGTTGTCAATAAAATTGGTAAAAATCGTCCATAACTTCAGTTAGTTGAGTCATGCATGATCTACCTGTCCTAAAGCCATGTTGACATTCTGAGTATAAGTTATGATCATTCATAATATGTTGGACTACAGTATCTCTACTGAATCGTCCATAACTTCAGTTAGTTGAGTCATGCATGATCTACTGTCCTAAAGCCATGTTGACATTCTGAGTATAAGTTATGATCATTCATAATATGTTGGACTACAGTATCTCTACTGAATCGTCCATAACTTCAGTTAGTTGAGTCATGCATGATCTACCTGTCCTAAAGCCATGTTGACATTCTGAGTATAAGTTATGACCATTCATACTATGTTGGACTGCAGTATCTCTAATGAATTGTTCTATTATTTTACAGGTAATACAATCATGTCACGCTTACTGGCCCATTCTCCTGCTAGTTAAAAAACAAGCGCAAAATCGCAATAGTTTGTGGCACTCGGTCTATTTTTTACCACTCCAATCATGAGTCACCTCCCCTGGCTTTTCAATAATTTTAATCTGTAAACCAGAATGTTATCTCTGCACCATTTCGTTACTTTTTATATCTTTTGGAAAACATTTAAAACTATGCATCCTACTTATACTCATCAAAAGAAGCACGCATACTCGTCGTGTCTGTTGTAGTGTCTGTATTACGTATGTTTATTATTTTGTACGCTTTTAAAATACATCATTTTAAAGAGCGGCCTTAATTTTGAAGTGTAGCCTCGATTTGAAGTGCGACAATTTTGTCAAAATGTGCGACAATTTTGGACCGACAGACCGACAGACAGAAACCAGACCGACCGACAAAGTGAGTTATAGGTTTGTGGCTTGAGCCACAAACAAAAATCTTCCAAATATTTTGCCTCCTTCGAGATCCTCCAAAATTGGAATGTGTTGGCTGTGCGCAGAGTTAGAGTCCAGTGAAAACCGGACACATACGTACCTTACCCATTATGGCCATATGGTCTGGGAACGCAGAAGAAGAAGAAATAAGGCTCTGCCATCTAAATGTTTTTTTTCTCCTTAGTTCTCTTCTTCTTTCTTTTCTTTGTTGCCTGTACTTTAAAGGGGCACCCTGACGGATGAGTTTTTTTTTGCAAGAAACACGTCGAGATCACCAGAAAGACAGCCTTTTCAAGGATCGGAACACTCACTTTGCTCTGGTTTCCTAGTAGAAATCAAACCGTCGGAGATGCCGGAGAGAGAAGCCATTTTGGATGGGGGTGGGTGGAGGCCACTCATTGTGGTTGAAGCGTTCTCTTCTTTGTACACTCACAATAACATTGTAGTGCAGTTATAAAAAAAAAAATTGGAGCTATTTCCTTTGTTTGTGAGCGAAATTCCTTTTGGTAAACTGTATAAAGTTTAATAAAGATAAAAATTAAAAGGCTTGCATTGTGGAAATTTCGTGCAAACGATTTGATCTAAACTCAGGCAGCCATTAGAACCTTCTCTTTCACTGAAATAATTTGACTTCCAGCACCTCCGTCAAGGAGGAATCGCCGATCTGACGGTATGATTTCTAGGAAACCAGAGCAAAATGAGTGTTGCGATCTCTGTAAAGGGTGTTTCCTGGTGATCTCGACGTGTTTCTTGCAAAAACTAATCCGTCAGGGTGCCCCTTTAAATTCCCCATGATTTCCCCCCATCCTTATCCCCCTCCATGTCCCTCCCCTTTTCTTCTCATTTCTTTATGAACACTCTTTAATTTATAACTTTGTTATTCTTCTTCTTCGATCGCTCAGGCAGTTTCCTGTCAAATATGAGCGCAGATGCGTCATGCTGCCGTTAAGCGCCTAAGTAAGAAATAATAATATTAGGCCCAGCAGGTCCGACTTCGGCTGGAGGGAATCTTTTCGAAGGTGTTTCTTGAAAAAATGGCAGGAGATTGGACCGGTAAGACAGAAAGATAGTAGATGACAGCAAGCAAAGGGAAAAAGGCAGAGTCAAAGAGAGTGACAGATTAGAGGAAGTTACAAGCACAGAACTTCCATAAGGTGGGGGAACTATACAAAATACCCCCCCCACACACACACACACAGAGTGAGAGAGAGAGTGTGCGAGAGAGAGAGAGAGAGAGAGAGAGAGAGAGAGAGAGAGAGAGAGAGAGAGAGAGAGAGAGAGAGAGAGAGAGAGAGAGAGAGAGAGAGAGAGAGAGAGAGAGAGAGAGAGAGAGACTGGCGGAGATAAATGAAGTGAGACAAGAGTACTCCCTCACGAAAACCACACAAAACTCAACTCATTCAACAACCAAGCACTTTAATTCCAATCATCATCATCAATATTAAAATAATGATAATAATTAATAATGCTTATATAGCGCATAATCTTGCTAAGCAACTCAAAGCGCTTTTCACTCACCATTCATACAAACATTTCTAACAGACTGATTCACGTATCCTCACCATACATCTCTATGAAAATGAATACATTAGATAATGCATTGCATCATATAATAAAAAGCCAAGTGTTCGTGTGTGTGTGTGTGTGTGTGTCTGTCTGTCTGAAACACAAAACGGGCCTTATAACTCCGCCGTTTATCGACCGAATCGCTTCAAATGTGCTGTGAGCCCTAACGGGGCGATGGCAACGGCAACCGAGGCGGCCGTATCATTTGCGCGGTTTGGCAAATGCGCGAAACGCGTATCCACCGGCCTCTCGGCGCCTGTATCGCCGGTATTTCTGGACCGATTGCCTTCGAATTTGGCAGGTAGATGACCGGGGACGGTGACTATCGATGTGCCAAACCGGAAGCGAATCGATTCATATACGCGCGCGATAAACGCCGCTCACCTTTTCGCAAATAACTCTGCCGTTTCTTAACCGAATCGCTTCAAATTGGCTGTCAGGCTTGCTGTGGCCGGGGCAAAGCCTGGCAGCAAACTTGAAGAGAATCGGGAGAGCGCGTCACTCTCAGAGCAGCACCAACGGGAAACGGGGCCTTACAACTCAGCCGTTTCTTAACCGAATCGCTTCAAATTTGCTCTACTCAGCGTTACCAGTACTTAGCGTTACCGTTACTAGGCGTTACCGGTACTCGGAGTTGCGCTAGTATAATCATAACACAATACACTAACACCAACCTCCCTTCAACCCCCCCCCCCCCCCACCACCACATCCCCATGACCCCCCCACCCCACCCGACCCCACTAAACGCCCTCTCACCCAAAGATTTCAAGGACCGCTTAGGAACTTTAAGAAGTTTCTGGGAAGAAGACCGAAGAGTGCGAGAGCTTTGGTAGGTGCAGAGAAGAAGAAGAGAGGTATATTATGTCTGTCTTCCAAACACACAACACAGTCTAGACTTACTTGTGGCGGTGCCATAGCCGATGAGATTTAACCGAGGCGTGGTCACCGCTACAGCTATCTGTATTAATAATAAAAATGGGACTTTACTGGTTTCGTACTGCCTCCGGGCATTGCCTCCAGTATTGTTCCCACCATATTTGTATTTACAAATGTCCCATATGTGTCTGATTCAGACCAAGAGGACGTAAAACACAATTTTCGTCGACACACAACACAGTTTATGAAATCTCTTCCAAAACTCAGAATGAGCGGCGTGGGAGCAACACCACCATAAGGCCCTGAAGATGGGAGAGCCAAAACAAAAAAAAAGGGTATTTGTCAGGGTTGTTGGCTATTTGGGACTTTTTTTTTGTTTGTGGCTCAAGCCACAAACCTATAACTCACTTTGTCGGTCGGTCGGTCGGTCTGTCTGTCGGTCGGTCCAAAATTGTCGCACTTCAAATCGAGGCTGCACTTCAAATTGAGGCCGCTCTTTAAAATGATGTATTTTAAAAGCGTACAAAATAATAAACATACGTAATACAGACACTACAACAGACACGACGAGTATGCGGTGCGTCTTTCGATGAGTATAAGTAGGATACATAGTTTTAAATGTTTTCCAAAAGATATAAAAAGTTACGAAATGGTGCAGAGATAACATTCTGGTTTACAGATTAAAATTATTGAAAAGCCAGGGGAGATGACTCATGATTGGAGTGGTAAAAATAGACCGCGTGCCACAAACTATTGCGAATTCGCGCTTGTTTTCTTATAACCATGTTGTGCGACTTATAGTGTTGGGTTTACTCATGCATCATCACAATATGAATTGCTCGGAAATAATTAAGGGGAGTAATTTCATGGTGTGAGGGAGTTATCTTACCTAATTCAATCGGTCAAACAGGGGAAGTCACTCTATCATCAGCACTCGTATCCTATCGACTCGTGTGTTTGAGCAGACATACAGCACTTAGAACACTGTGCGTCATTCTAAAAAAATTGTCATTTATATTTTTCATGGTGTGAGGGAGTTTTCTTGCCTAATTCAATCGGTCAAACAGGGGAAGTCACTCTATCATCAGCACTCGTTGCCTATCGACTCGTGTGTTTGAGCAGATATACAGCACTTAGAACCCTGTGCGTCATTCTAAAAAATTATGTAATTTATATTTTTACGTCACATTTTGTAAGTTTTATCAGTTTGTGGCCACTGGCCACCCCTAATTTTTCTTAAAAAAATGTTTGCAAGTCGCTGACTCGCATCCTGCGGTTTCAAGCTTTAACGCCATTGTTGCTATGGTATTTGACCGAGTAATGGAGGTAAACAACTCTAATTTTCACGAAGTGCTCTCCCCTAGATTTTTCCGAAAATCGTGTATTACCGTCAGGGCTTCTGATTTTCCTTACTCTTAAGGGGTACGCTCACCCC
>JAGGCT020003468.1:0-5000 GCA_017654935.2 Phymorhynchus buccinoides
TACAAATAAGAACATTATGTGTGTGAACGTTTTTTATTACCCCCGCCACGAGGGCTAGCCACACTCCGTGCAACTTCTCAGGGGGGGATATTTTGATTTGGGGATTTTGGAGGAGAGAGTAAGAGAGAGAGTGAGAGAGAAAGATATGTGATGATGTTATGCTTGGAGCTTGTCATTGCTAATGGAAATCTGTGCATAATTTATGCATAGCATAGCAACATTTTGATGTAGCCTTGGTGTTCTAGTTTATGTAAATTGGTCAGACATAGCCTTAAAACTAAGGCAAATGTTTTAGGCTAAAATGAATAATATCGATGTTGTTTTGAGTTTTGTTTGAAAGATCAATATTCTAGAGAGCACTGTTCAATAATGTTTTGAAAAACAAAATTGTGTGTGTGTGTGTGTGTGTGTGTTGTGTGTGTGTGTTGTGTGTGTGTGTGTGTGTGTGTGTGTGTGTGCGTGTGTGTGTGCGTGCGTGCAGTGCGTGTGTATGCGCATGAGTGCGTGTGTGTGTGTGTGTAGAAGAGGAGAGTATGCGAGAGAGAGAAATGAGAGTGAGAGAGGGGCTGAGAGAGGAGGAGATGAGAGAGCGAGAGCTCCTAGAGAGAAGAGAGATAGAGAGAGAGAGAGAGAGAGTCATGAGAGAGCAGAGAGAGAGAGAAGAGAAGGAGGAGAGAGAGAGAGGCCGAGAGAGAGAGAGAGTTCGAAGACTTAGACTTCTTCTTTTTTGTGGGGGTGTATGGGCGAGTGTGTGTGTGTGTGTGTGTGTCTGTGTGTGTGGTGTGTGTGTGTGTGTGTGTGTTGTGTGTGTGTGTGTGTGTGGGTGTGTGTGTGTGTGTGTGTGTGTGTGTGTGTGTGTGTATGTGTGTGTTGTGTATAAAGAGTGAGGAGAGAGAGAGTGTGTGTGTGTGTTGTGTGTGTGACTGTGTGTGTGCGTGTGCGTATGTGTTTGAGACCAAAAAAATATCCCACTTCACAGCGCCTAAACTACTTCACCAATCTTAACGAAACTTGACAGAATGGTTCATTTAGGGTGCCTAGATGCTGCCCGATCTAATGAAAATCCGTTTAACGTCCTCCGGTCTGAAACAGACACACATGGGACATTAGTAGATATAACGATGGTGGGAACGATCCTGGAGGCAATGCCCAGAGGCAGTGCAACACCAGGAAAATCTCGATTTTTTTAACTATGCAGATGTATAGAGCAACGTCTCTATTATGTTGCCCATGGCTTCAGGTGTATCAAATGACAAGCCATATCAACATAATCCCCGTGATTCAGATTTGAATGTTACAAACACACTAGTTAAGATAATGGATGGATTTCAACCAACGTTGGTTTGGTGAAAAGGTATCATCTATTTAGTTTTTTTGGTCAAACAATAAACTACTGGGTATTGCCGTACCAATGCTTTAACACCAATAAAGCACAATAACCCCAGTATTGTATCTCCCTTGACTTCATCACTGAGTAACTGGGAGTACAGTCTATATGGCTCTGTCATCTTGTTGTTGTTTGTTTGTTTGCTGTTGTTTCCATAAATGATCATGTCAACTCTTTATTCGTAACGTTTGCGTGCGTAAAGGCCTTGTTCGACGATGCTTCCTCTCGCATGCACCTGGTAGCGCATAGCTCTGTCACGCTGTGAGAATGGGTGAACACTGTAGCGAAAGAGCGAGTGATCGCATCGTCGGACTTTGCCTTAAGTTGCGTCCAATGGTTTCCTCCCCTTAAAAATCGACATTCATTTGGCTCGTTCAGTTTATTTATGCCATAAGGCCGGGTTCACATTAGACGCGTAAGTTCCGTACGGAAAACCCTAAATAAGTGGAAGAAAGAAGGATAAAAGTTTACGCATATAGGGGAAATTCAGACATGTGCGCAAATCTTTTCCCTTCTTTGTTTCACTTATTTATGGATTGCGCACGGGTTTCCGCATGGAATATCCGCTTATGTGTGTACACGGCCTTAGGCAGACAATATCATAATTCAACAGAACTGGATAAAGTACCATCTGGCAATAATGTGGCCATGCAGGCTTTGTGGAGGTGGGGGGCTGGTCTGAAATGATGGAGAAGTATGGGATGGCGGCTGCAAACTACACCTTGGCGAACCCCGACAACTTTTCCTGCGGTCTACCCCGAGACGACTTCATGCACATCTGGCGCGACCCAGTGGACGGGGACATTCCCTGGACGGGTGCCGTCTTCGGTCTGACCACCCTGGGTATCTGGGTGTGGTGCACCGACCAGGTAATGCCCACGACGGTAACATTGTCAAAGGCCTTTGAAAAATCTAATACTGTTTTTGTTGTTGTTTTTTAGAGTGGACTTTATACTTTGAATGTGTTAATACATTAAGTTCTTGGATTTTTAATTGGTATTGCTATTGCTATTAGTTTTACAATGAAATTCGGGCTGCTCCCACCTGGAGAGCGCGTCGCAGCTAGCGCTGCGCTACTTTATTTTGCGTGACTTATGGGGGAAGGGGGGATGGGTAAATGTTGACCAAATACATTTTTCGTTGCCACTGGGTTCTTTAACGTGAGTGAAATGCATGGGCGCGCGGGACCTCGGTTTTTGTCGTCTCATCCGAAAGACTTAGCGTTCAGACCATGAGGTCTAGTGGAAAGTGAGCGGAAAAACTCTGCTGCAGCCAAGAACGATCCCGGGTTGGTTGCGTACAAGGCGAACGCGTTACCTCTGAGCCACTGTACCACTAAGCAAGCTTGCTATTCAAATTAAAGAAGAAACAATCGCATATGGAATCTTTAAGGGCATTAATTGTGGTTTGTAGGCAAACGCCAATACAAACACCCAATTAAACACATTTCTTCTTCTCTGTCAGATCATGGTTCAACGGTGTTTGTCAGCCAGGAACCTGACCCACGCTAAAGGGGGTTGGGGGTCCAGCTCTTTGCTTTCGTTTCTTGCTTTCTTTTCCTCTGTTCTCTTCCTTCCTTCCTTCCTTCCTTCCTTTCTTCCTTCCTTCCTTCCTTCCTTCCTTCCTTCCTTCCTTCCTTCCTTCCTTCCTTCCCTTCCTTCCTTCCTTCCTTCCTTCTTTCTTTCCTTCCTTCCTTCCCTCCTTTCTTTCTTTCTTTCTTCGTGTCTTTCAGACCATGGTTCAGCGGTGTCTGTCAGCCAGGAACCTGACCCACGCTAAAAGGGGGTTGTGTGTTCAGCTTTTTGCTTTCTTTCTTTCTTTTCCTCTGTACTCTTCCTTCCTTCCTTCCTTCCTTTCCTTCATTCATTCCCTCCTTTTTTCTTTCTTTCTTCGTGTCTTTCAGACCATGGTCCAGCGGTGTCTGTCAGCCAGGAACCTGACCCACGCTAAAAGGGGGTTGTGTGTTCAGCTTTTTGCTTTCTTTCTTTCTTTTCCTCTGTACTCTTCCTTCCTTCCTTCCTTCCTTCCTTCATTCATTCCCTCCTTTCTTTCTTTCTTCGTGTCTTTCAGACCATGGTCCAGCGGTGTCTGTCAGCCAGGAACCTGACCCACGCTAAAAGGGGGTTGTGTGTTCAGCTTTTTGCTTTCTTTCTTTCTTTTCCTCTGTGCTCTTCCTTCCTTCCTTCTTTCCCTCCTTCCTTCCTTCCGTCCTTTCTTTCTTTCTTTCTTTCTTCGTGTCTTTCAGATCATGGTCCAGCGGTGTTTGTCAGCCAAGAACCTGACCCACGCTAAAAGGGGGTTGTGTGTTCAGTTTTTTGCTTTCTTTCTTGTTTATTTTCCTCTGTTCTCTTCCTTCCCTCATTCCTTCCTTTTTTTCTTTCTTCGTGTCTTTCAGATCTTGGTTCGGCGGTCGATGTTTGTCAGCCAAGAACCTGATCCACGCTGAAGGGTCCAGCTTTTTGCTTTCTTTCTTTCTTTCTTTCGTTCGTTCTTTTCATCTGTTCGCTTCCTTCCTTCCTTCCTTCCTTCCTTCCTTCCTTCCTTCCTTCCTTCCTTCCTTCCTTCCCTCCTTTCTTTCTTTCTCTCTTCGTGTCTTTCAGATTATGATTCAGCGGTGTCTGTCAGCCAAGAACCTGACCCAAGCTAAAAGGGGGTTGTGTGTTCAGCTTTTTGCTTTCTTACTTTCTTTCTTTCTTTCTTTGTTTCTGTTTTTTCCTCTGTTCCTTCCTTCCTTCTTTATCTTCCTTCCTTCCTATCTTCCTTCCTTCCTATCTTCCTTCCTTCCTATCTTCCTTCCTTCCTATCTTCCTTCCTTCCTTCTTTCCTTCCTTTCTTTCTTCGTGTCTTTCAGACCATGGTTCAACGGTGTTTGTCAGCCAAGAACCTGACCCATGCCAATAGGGGGTTATGTGTTCAGCTTTTTGCTTTCTTTCTTTCTTTCTTTCTTTTCCTCTGTTCAATTCCTTCCTTCCTCCTTTCCTTCCTTCCTTCCTTTCCTCCTTCTTTCTTTCTTTCTTTCTTTCTTTCTTTCTTTCTTCGTGTCTTTCAGATCATGGTTCAACGGTGTTTGTCAGCCAGGAACCTGACCCACGCTAAAGGGGGTTGGGGGTCCAGCTTTTTTTGCTTTCGTTCTTGCTTTCTTTTCCTCTGTTCTCTTCCTTCCTTCCTTCCTTCCTTCCTTCCTTCCTTCCTTCCTTCCTTCCTTCCTTCCTTCCTTCCTTCCTTCCTTCCTTCCTTCCTTCCCTCCCTCCTTCCTTCCCTTCCTTCCTTCCTTCTTTCTTTCCTTCCTTCCTTCCCTCCTTTCTTTCTTTCTTTCTTCGTGTCTTTCAGATCATGGTTCAGCGGTGTCTGTCAGCCAGGAACCTGACCCACGCTAAAAGGGGGTTGTGTGTTCAGCTTTTTGCTTTCTTTCTTTCTTTTTTTTCCTCTGTACTCTTCCTTCCTTCCTTCCTTCCTTCCTTCATTCATTCCCTCCTTTCTTTCTTTCTTCGTGTCTTTCAGATCATGGTTCAGAGCGGTGTCTGTCAGCCAAGAACCTGACTCACGCCAAGAGGGGTTGTGTGTTCAGCTTTTTGCTTTCTTTCTTTCTTTCTTTCTTTCCTCTGTACTCTTC
>JAGGCT020003468.1:7500-10000 GCA_017654935.2 Phymorhynchus buccinoides
CCGCTTCAGGGCCAAGGCTTCCCAGCACGAGCTCATGATTGTCGGCAGAGTGGGTGGTCCTTTGTCTTTTCATTGAAACGAAATGTGTGTGTGTGTGTGTGTGTGTGTGTGTGTGTGTGTGTGTGTGTGTGTGTGTGTGTGTGTGTGTGTGTGTGTGTGTGTGTGTGTGTGTGTGTGTGTGTGTGTGTGTGTGTGTGTGTGTGTGTGTGTGTGTGTGTGTGTGAGAGAGAGAGAGAGAGAGAGAGAGAGAGAGAGAGAGAGAGAGAGAGAGAGAGAGAGAGAGAGAGAGAGAGAGAGAGAGTTGCTTTGTATATGCGTTGTTGCGGGTTTGTGTCAAAACACTATTTTTGTTGTCTACTTGTTGATGAATATTCGATTGTAAAGCGCTTTGGGTTCATTTGAGGTAAAGCGCTATCTAAATGTACTACTATTATTATTAGTAGTAGTAGTAGTAGTAGTAGTAGTAGTAGTAGTAGTAGTAGTAGTAGTATGTGACCCCGTCTCTATTTGTCCCCAATTTCATCTCTATGTGTTCCCGTCTCTTTGTGTCCCCGTCAATACAGTCATGTCCTCGGCTCTTTGCTTATCCTAACCCTAACCCTATCCTTAACCCAAGCACTAACCTTAACCCACAACACGCTTGGGTTAACCCTCACCCTAACCTTTACTACGAGCATAACCCACGGAGACATATAGAGACGAGGACATAGAGACGGGGACACATAGAGACGGGGACATAGAGACGGGGACACATGGAGACAGGGACACATAGAGACGGGGACATTATAAAAATAGAGATTTTTTTTTGCTCCTTCTGTTGCCTGCATTTTGCTCCTTTTGCTATATTTGCTGTTTGCTGTTTAATTGTTTGTCTGTGTTGATAAAGGCGCGTTCGCCGAAATATCCAGTAGTTTTGTTTTGTCTCTTGTGAATAAAATAACGTCACTTTGCACTTGTCGTGTAGTTGTTTGTTTGTTGTATGTTCCAGTGACGTTGCAGTCTGTTTCAGTTTGTTGATGTTGTTGTCATTGTCGTTGTTGTTGACATGCATGTCGTTGCTGTCTTCAGATGTGTGTTCTGGTGGAGGTGGCCATCAGCGTGCTGTGGCTGCCCGTCCTCCAGGCCTCTCAGAGCGGTCAGCTGTGGAGCTACCTACAGGCGCTGTGTTGTTGTTGTTGTTGTCGTTATTATTGTCGTTGACGTTCACATGTATGTCGTTGCTGTCTTCAGATGTGTGTTCTGGTGGAGGTGGCCATCAGCGTGCTGTGGCTGCACTGCCCGTCCTGCAGGCCTCTCAGAGTGGTCAGCTGTGGAGCTACCTGCAGGCACTGTGTTGTTGTTGTTGCTGTTGTTGTTGTTGCTGTTGTTGTTGTTGATGTCGTTGTTGTTGTTGTTGTTGTCGATGTTGTTGACATGCATGTCGTTGCTGTCTTCAGATGTGTGTTCTGGTGGAGGTGGCCATCAGCGTTCTCTAGCTGCCCGTCCTGCAGGCCTCTCAGAGTGGTCAACTGTGGAGCTACCTGCAGGCGCTGTGTTGTTGCTGTTGTTGCTGTTGTTGTTGATGTTGTTGTCGTTATTATTGTCGTTGACGTTCACATGTATGTCGTTGCTGTCTTCAGATGTGTGTTCTGGTGGAGGTGGCCATCAGCGTTCTGTGGCTGCCCGTCCTGCAGGCCTCTCAGAGTGGTCAGCTGTGGAGCTACCTACAGGCACTGTGTTGTTGCTGTTGTTGCTGTTGTTGTTGTTGTTGTTCTTGTTGTTGTTGTTGTCGATGTTGTTGACATGCATGTCGTTGTTGTCTTCAGATGTGTGTTCTCGCGGAGGTGGCCATCAGCGTGCTGTGGCTGTCCGTCCTACAGGCGTCTCAGAGTGGTCAGCTGTGGAGCTACCTACAGGCGCTGTGTTGTTGTTGTTGTTGCTGTTGCTGTTGTTGTTGTTGTTCTTGTTGTCATTGTCGTTGTTGTTGACATGTATGTCGTTGCTGTCTTCAGATGTGTGTTCTGGTGGAGGTGGCTATCAGCATTCTGTGGCTGCCCGTCCTCCAGGCCTCTCAGAGCGGTCAGCTGTGGAGCTACCTACAGGCTGTGTCCTCCTACACCGCCCCGCCCTGGTGCGTCGTCTTCCTCATGGCGCTCTTCTGGACCAGGACCACCGAACCCGTCAGTCAACACCCACAAACTATTCCATGGCTTGGAGTCAAAACGGACTATCTGTAGATAGTACGGGGGCACAGTGATGGGGGCACATAGAGACGGGGCCACGTCGCACTGATTTATTGTTGTTATTGTTGCTGTCTTCATCATCAGTATCGTGTTTTTGTTATCGTGATCATGAGTATCATCATCATTGTCGTTGTTGTCATCTCGTCTTCTTAGTTTGGTTTTTGTTGTCGCTGTCATCGCCGTCATCGTTTTTTGTCACCATCAATCAGCATTGACATATTAGTGAACTTATTACGAAAACTAATAACTTGTATATAAAAAAAAAGACTGCTGAAATA
>JAGGCT020000346.1:0-2500 GCA_017654935.2 Phymorhynchus buccinoides
AAAAAGATTTTCTTCATTGAAGGCAATAAATACATTTGATTGATTGATTGATTGATTTGAGGGGGAAAAGATTAGCAATGGGTAGGAATTTTCATTCTTGGAGCATACAATTAATGCCAAATGGAGTGAACTTCCAAAATAACAATTTCACTAAGTTATAAATGTAACTGACACACTTAATTATGGATTGCATTGCAAATCAAAACAAGAAATTATGTGATCGGCAACCTCATTTCGGAAGGATGTATTTATGACATATCGAAGCAATAAGCAGAAAGAAAGCAGGATCGAACAAAAACATTATCTTCCCAGATGAGTTATTATTGTCACAAACTTTGTGTTGTCGGTACACGCTATCCACGCTTTTGATTTTTTATGATGAACAGCAGTTTGGTTTTTGTGATATTCATATCTGTATATTTATATAGATTTCATGCTGCACACGTTGGTTGTTTCGGGAAAGTTCTGTACAAGAGTTGAGTGAATGAGTGCATGAATAGAGGCATGCATGCTTTCTATCCAATCATGGGGTGTCTAATCACGGGGTGTCTAAGGCTTAAGAAACTGTATGTCTGTGGGTGAATGGCTTCAGGCAGTGTCAGTTCATTCTATACAAACAGTAGTCCCTGTGTAGGAAAGGGTGTGATAGATCAAATAGAATTCATTCACTCTCTTCATTCCGAGGTAGTTGTTAGCTGCTAGCCAGCTTGTGACGTGCTAGTAGAGAAGGTTGATTTTTAAACTGTCATTTTCTTTCGACCGGTTTGGCCATGGTCAGCTGATGCATCGATGCATTGTGAATAGCGTTTCTGGACCAAAGGTATTTAAATATGTAAAATCATTTTGCTAAACACTTGGGAAGTAATTTTGTAACTGTTTAACATGCCCATTTTTGCTCATTAAAGTGTGCACTTAATACAAAAATATAATGCGGGTAGGGTATAGCTTTGTATGTGAAAATGTATGAGAGTAGCAGGAGACATGTCGTCGAATTATAAAACTTAGACTCATCATTAAATCAGAATATAGTCAGAAAAATATGGTAGATAACTTTCAGTTGATATGTCCCCCCCCCCCGTGGGGATACCGGCGGGTCTTTTGTTATAAGTAGTTCCCCCACCTTCTGGAAGTTCTGCACTTGCAACTTCCTCTAATCTGTCATTCTCTTTGATTCTGCCTTTTCCCTTTGCTTACTATCATCTACTATATTTCTGCTTTACCAATCCATTCTCCTGTCTTTTTTCAAGAAACATTTTCAAAATGATTTCCTCCAGCCGAAATAGGACTTGCTGGGCCTAACCATTTCTTAGGCGCATAAGGGCAGCATGATGCATCTGCGCTCATAATTGACAGGAAACTGTCTGAGCGATCGAAGAAGAAGAAGTTGATATGTTCCATTCAGTAACTACTGGAGCTTGCTACCAAACCCAGTGACTTCCTTGCAGGGTTTTAACAATAAGTAATAACAATTAAACAGGGGGAAGATCTAACCTAACAATAAGTAGTGTGTGACAGGAGTAAAATTTAGACTCATCATTTAATCATCATTGTGTCGGCATCAATGCAAGGTCAGTTTTAGGGTTTAAGAGAATAATAGCAATTAAACTAAAGGGTGAAATGTTTCATGTTGCGCAGAATCATCATGCGTTCAGTTCAGTCTGCTTCAGGGAGTAGGTTTGCTTTGTACTCCACTTTTGTTTGTGTACTGCTGCGTGCGCCATGAGCATGCATGAGCAGCAATGAATTGGTTACATTTATCATGTAAGGCCTAAGCTTAGATTTTATCTGTACGGTGTTTCTTTGTAGTTCTGCCGGTTAACTTATAAGCTAACCCAGGGGAGAGAATCCAATAAAAAAAATTATAAAGGAATGACACTTTGTGGTAAGTTAGAATAAGGAGAATAATAAGCATTTATTTTTTATGGTAAAGTTTTCAAACAATTATTAGGGAGTAAGAACAGGCTTTTGTGAAATTTAAAAAAATATGTATGAAGAGGACTAAGCTGTTAAAATATTTCTGTAGGTTTAGTTCTTTTGGGTTGGGTCAGCCAAGAGGAAAATAAAACTGAAAACTCATTTGAGGTGTTTTAGAACAAACATAATAGTTGATACCTTATACACATCTGCATTGTTAAGAATGTGGGACTTTCCTGGTATTGACTGCCTCCGGGCATTGCCTCCAGGATCGTTCCCACCATCTTTATATCTACTAATGTCCCATGTGTCTGTTCCAGTCTGGAGGACGTTTAGCTGAATTTTATCAATAGTTTCTCCTTACTTACTGGAATCTGATTTAACAAATATCCATGAAATACAGATGCTCTGTGTGCCCATGTTGTGTTTTCATGTATTCATGGTATCAATTTGTTTGGGTTCACTTTGCCTATGTTAAGTCAAACGGAATGTCAGAAAAAGTTAATTTGTTCAATTATATATGCAACGTAAAATTTAGGAAACCACACACAGTATCATGCTTAAAAAGTTGTTTTTAATATTAAAA
>JAGGCT020000346.1:7500-21194 GCA_017654935.2 Phymorhynchus buccinoides
AAGAAAAAAATCGATCTACATGAAGCAAATTTGTCACAGTTACAGGGAGTACGTTATCATGGCTTGCCATTTGGAATAAACTAAAATCGCAGGTCTTACTGATAGGGCAGTGGTTTCTGCTAAGTTTCCTCATGATTCGTTCTGCATCTTTCAACAATGTTACTGGAAAACCATTGGCAGGAAATAAATCGAAATCACAGGGACTACCTTTCAATGACTTGCCATTTGAATTATTTAAAAAAAATGGAGTCAATGCCCGGAGGCATTGCAGCACCAGTAAAGTCCCGATTTTAAAAAATAATAATGCAATTATATAATGACATTCATTGCCCAAAAAAGCACGAAGGGAAAAAAATCTGGAGATGCGAGGTATCGATCCCCGTACCTCTCACACAGGGAAACGTTGTCCCGTACATGCTTCACGAGCGCTCTCGCCTTTGAGCTACATCCCCTTCTGAGAGAACTGATCCGACCATCATATACATAGTGCACACTTTGAGGAGTTCAATAGCTTGACGGTGTTTATGTAAATCAGACATTCATGAAATATTAATAAAAAGTATACAGCCAAATGGGTATTCCTCATACCGTTTTGGAATTTTCAAGCAACCAAAATGCAATACAGCATGTTTTCCTAAGACATAGTTCGATAACAAGTATCTTAAACCATTAAATAAAAATAAAGTATCCATATAAATATACCTAAATAAACCGGAAATTGCGTATTTAACCTATTTATAGAATGCTTTCCTAAATCAACAGTATCAAAAATGTGGATTGTTTGCGATTTTGTTCTTGGTTTGATTATTAAAATCAAGATCACAGGGTTTGTTTAAATACTAGTCTTGAGAATTTATACTATGTTATCAAAGTAATACACAACAAAAATAATTCATAAATATTGGTCTGTTCGTGGTTGCTTGGTTTAAAAAAAAAGATAATTGGCAATGAAACGTTTCCATTTTATCAGAATGCGGAAAGCAACTAAACACTGAAACATACTACAACTCTATACAAGGAAACAAGGATAAAAAGTAAAGTTACTATATTACAGCTTAGGAGAAACCAAATACGAATCATAACATCAGCAAATGGCCTGTCTATGAAAATCGATCACATAGCAGACAAAACTTCATATTCTTAAAAACATAAATTGGCGTAGCTTTGTTTAATAAGTGTGAAAGTAGACAAAAGTAAAACCATAGTGCTTAGAGTAGGCTGTAAAATACATGAGCAAAATCATCTTTTCTCAGTTGCTAAAAACAGTTGTAAAGGGGGAAAACCATTCAAAAGAATTAAAAATTGCATTAAGAAATGCATTCTGAACTTAATAAACGAAGGTAAATATCTTGAGCAATTTGAGCTAATTCCTGAGAGTAGGGTGGCAGACAACTCTCCACGTGCTGGTGGGTGGCAAACAACAGCAGGGCAGCGCAGTCAACATACCTCACCATTGGGTAATGGTTGATTTGGCATAAGGATGGTGGCTAAATAAATGGCAGCTGAGTTTATGTTCCAATCAAACTGCATTTGAATATGATTCCATATTCTAACAGCTAGAGGGATTTTTGAAGAGTTGAGTGTTAATTATCAATACCACATACTACAGTACTACAAGTATTAAGTAATCCCAACAAAATCATCAAATTGATTATGGTGGATGTGAAGTGAAAGAAGATCCCTGTATAAACATTCTTATTCTTATGTACACAATGTAAATTAAATGTACATAATGTAAAATCCATATTATCCTGTTTACAGCTTTTGGCATGCTTTGATTTTTTAATAAAGATTTTGATTTTAACTATGGCCCTGAAATTTTAATTAGCAGGGATTGAGCCTGTTCCCTATCCTTCGACAACGACTTAAATAGTATGGCTACTATCGGCGACTAGAAGACAATCAAAATAAATCAGGACAAACGACATACATTGAACAATTTAATTTGTAATAATCCTGTAATTTTGTTCTGCCCCTCCCCCTTTTCTTTTTGTCACGACCCCATTCCAATTCCAACAAAAAAATCTCCCATCATGTACCTGTATTGCATGCAAGACGACATTTTAAAAAAACCAATGCAGTCTATGATATTCCGATATTTGTTGCAGGCCCAGGTGTCTTCAAGATCAGGAAGGCTGATCAGTTTTAGTGCCAGGACCGATAGGCTGAGGCGGTCTTATCTGCCCACAGCGGTGCGCCTGTTGAATAGTGGCCTGTGAACTGGTTGGTCTGGTGGCCCTGCCTGCAGCATTGCCCCATCCTGTGAAGGAACAATGGCGGCAAGTGTGTGTGTGTGTGCGTGTGTGTGTGTGTGTGTGTGTGTGTGTGTGTGTGTGTGTGTGTGTGTGTGTGTGTGTGTGTGTGTGTGTGTGTGTGTGTGTGTGTGTGTGTGTGTGTGTGTGTGTGTGTACTGTGTGTGTGTGTGTGTGTGTGTGTGTGTGTGTGTGTGTGTGTGTGTGTGTGTGTGTGTGTGTGTGTGTGTGCTTATGGGGGAAGAGGGCATGGATGTAGGTGCTATGTTAATATCATTTCTTGTTCCATTTGCTTTTACATTAATTATTTTATGTGTGATACCATGCCATGTATTTTATGGTCCTGATGTTTAGAGGAGTGTGTTAGTGTGTGTATGGAGAGGATGGGAGAGCAGGGGAGGAGGGGGGTGGGAGGGGGGGAGGGGGACGGTTCAGTCTGTGCTATAATTTACATTTGATCTTACATTACAAGTATTTGTTTTGTACACCTTTTTTACCTTTGGATTGTTCTTCATGTACTTTTAGCTTGATGGCTTATCTGTATGTGTGTGTGTGTGTGTGTGTGTGTGGGGGGGGGGGGGGGGGGGGTCAGTCTGTGAAATAGTTTACATTTGATTTATTTTACACACAGAAATTGATTTGTACAATTAATTATTCCTATGCTTGCTTACTTTTAACTAAATTGATGCTTTATCATGTGTGTGTGGGTGGGGTGGAGGTGTGGGGTGGGGGTGGAGAGGGGGGGGGCGTAGGGGGACGGTTTAGTCAGTGAAATAATTTGATTCTACATATAGTACTTGTTTTGTACATCCATTTTTACCTTGTTGTTCTTTAAAAAAACAAATATTCTTATGCTTGTTTAATTTCAGTCCTATATAATTTTTATGCAAATTGTGATATTGTTTTCCCTTTTAACAATGTCATTTATTTGCTCTGTTTACCTTTATCCAAGTTGGTGTGTGTGTGTGTGTGTGTGTGTGTGTGTGTGTGTGTGTGTGTGTGTGTGTGTGTGTGTGTGTGTGTGTGTGTGTGTGTGTGTGTGTGTGTGTGTGTGTGTGTGTGTGTGTGTGTGTCTGTCTGTCTGTCTGCCTGCCTGCCTGCCTGCCTGTCTGTTCAGAGATTTCTGTTTGTGCCATCCTTTTCATTTGGTTTTCAATACATTGCATTATTTTCTTTATTTATATGCCTTTTTCACATTTTATGAACACATTTATTTCTGTATCTTGTGTGTGTGTGCGTGCGCGCGCATGTGTGTGTGTGTGTGTGTGTGTGTGCGCGTGCGTGTGTGTGAGTGCTTGTGTGTGTACTGAATAGTATTACTTTATTATATTTTACCGTTTGCTGTGATGTTATCATTATGATGTTCTTCACTATTAATGTTTACTTATTAGGGGGAGGGGGGGGGGGGGGGGGGGGGGGGGTGGGGTGTGTGTGTGTGACAAACTTAATTGGTTTATGTGAATAACATGTGCTTTTATGCATGTATTTTATGTCTTAGTTTATTATATAATGTCCCGCCAGTTTTACATTTAAGTGCACGCTGAAAAAAGATTTTCTTCATTGAAGACAATAAATACATTTGATTGATTGATTGATTGATTTGAGGGAAAAAAGATTAGCAATGGGTAGGAATTTTCATTCTTGGAGCATACAATTAATGCCAAATGGAGTGAACTTCCAAAATAACAATTTCACTAAGTTATAAATGTAACTGACACACTTAATTATGGATTGCATTGCAAATCAAAACAAGAAATTATGTGATCGGCAACCTCATTTCGGAAGGATGTATTTATGACATATCGAAGCAATAAGCAGAAAGAAAGCAGGATCGAACAAAAACATTATCTTCCCAGATGAGTTATTATTGTCACAAACTTTGTGTTGTCAGTACACGCTATCCACGCTTTTGATTTTTTATGATGAACAGCAGTTTGGTTTTTGTGATATTCATATCTGTATATTTATATAGATTTCATGCTGCACACGTTGGTTGTTTCGGGAAAGTTCTGTACAAGAGTTGAGTGAATGAGTGCATGAATATAGGTATGCATGCTTTCTATCCAATCATGGGGTGTCTAATCACGGGGTGTCTAAGGCTTAAGAAACTGTATGTCTGTGGGTGAATGGCTTCAGGCAGTGTCAGTTCATTCTATACAAACAGTAGTCCCTGTGTAGGAAAGACTGTGATAGATCAAATAGAATTCACTCACTCTCTTCATTCCGAGGTAGTTGTTAGCTGCTAGCCAGCTTGTGGTGTGCTAGTAGAGAAGGTTGATTTTTAAACTGTCCTTTTCTTTCCACCGGTTTGGCCATAGTCAGCTGATGCATCAATGCATTGTGAATAGCGTTTCTGGACCAAAGGTATTTAAATATGTAAAATCATTTTGCTAAACACTTGGGAAGTAATTTTGTAACTGTTTAACATGCCCATTTTTGCTCATTAAAGTGTGCACTTAATACAAAAATATAATGCGGGTAGGGTATAGCTTTGTATGTGAAAATGTATGAGAGTAGCAGGAGACATGTCGTCGAATTATAAAACTTAGACTCATCATTAAATCAGAATATAGTCAGAAAAATATGGTAGATAACTTTCAGTTGATATGTCCCCCCTGTGGGGATACCGGTGGGTCTTTTGTTATAAGTAGTTCCCCCACCTTCTGGAAGTTCTGCACTTGCAACTTCCTCTAATCTGTCATTCTCTTTGATTCTGCCTTTTCCCTTTGCTTACTATCATCTACTATATTTCTGCTTTACCAATCCATTCTCCTGTCTTTTTTCAAGAAACATTTTCAAAATGATTTCCTCCAGCCAAAATAGGACTTGCTGGGCCTAACCATTTCTTAGGCGCATAAGGGCAGCATGATGCATCTGCGCTCATAATTGACAGGAAACTGTCTGAGCGATCAAAGAATAAGAAGTTGATATGTCCCATTCAGTAACTACTGGAGCTTGCTACCAAACCCAGTGACTTCCTTGCAGGGTTTTAACAATAAGTAATAACAATTAAACAGGGGGAAGATCTAACCTAACAATAAAATTAAAAAAGCAAAATTCACCTTTTCTTCTTTTTGGAGGTTATATTGATTTCTTGTACTAAAATGATTATATCATATGTAAAATCATTTTGCTTAGTACTTTGGTACTAACTGTTTTTAACATGTCAATTTCTGCTTACTAAATGGTATATTTAATACAAAAATATAATGTGGGTAGGGTATACCTCTGTATGTGAAAACGCATGAGCCTAGCATGAGACATGTTGGTTGAAGTAGTGTGTGACAGGAGTAAAATTTAGACTCATCATTAAATCATCATTGTGTCGGCATAGTAGAGGGCATATGGTGTGAAAACAATGCAAGGTCAGTTTTAGGGTTTAAGACAATAATAGCAATTAAACTAAAGTAAGAAATGTTTCATGTTGCGCAGAATCATCATGCGTTCAGTTCAGTCTGCTTCAGGGAGTAGGTTTGTTTTGTACTCCACTTTTGTTTGTGTACTGCTGTGTGCGCCATGAGCATGCATGAGCAGCAATGAATTGGTTACATTTATCATGTAAGGCCTAAGCTTAGATTTTATCTGTACGGTGTTTCTTTGTAGTTCTGCCGGTTAACTTATAAGCTAACCCAGGGGAGAGAATCCAATAAAAAAAATTATAAAGGAATGACACTTTGTGGTAAGTTAGAATAAGGAGAATAATAAGCATTTATTTTTTATGGTAAAGTTTTCAAACAATTATTAGGGAGTAAGAACAGGCTTTTGTGAAATTTAAAAAAATATGTATGAAGAGGACTAAGCTGTTAAAATATTTCTGTAGGTTTAGTTCTTTTGGGTTGGGTCAGCCAAGAGGAAAATAAAACTGAAAACTCATTTGAGGTGTTTTAGAACAAACATAATAGTTGATACCTTATACACATCTGCATTGATAACAATGTGGGATTTTCCTGGGATTGACTGCCTCCGGGCATTGCCTCCAGGATCGTTCCACCGATCTTTATATCTACTAATGTCCCATGCGTCTGTTCCAGTCTGGAGGACGTTTAACTGAATTTTATCAATAGTTTCTCCTTACTTACTGGAATCTGATTTAACAAATATCCATGAAATACAGATGCTCTGTGTGCCCATGTTGTGTTTTCATGTATTCATGGTATCAATTTGTTTGGGTTCACTTTGCCTATGTTAAGTCAAACGGAATGTCAGAAAAAGTTCATTTGTTCAATTATATATGCAACGTAAAATTTAGGAAACCACACACAGTATCATGCTTAAAAAGTTGTTTTTAATATTAAAACTGGACTTTTCACTTTTGATTTACAGTAAAAATCCCTTTAGTCAAAATTGAAGGGACTGAAATTTTATTTTGAGATAGTCAATATTCTTAGTTAAGGACACTTTTCATTGGGTGCAACTACACAAAATGAAAAAACGTGAAAGGCTGAGTCTATGGGTAATGTCCCCCTGCAGCTGAAGAAAAATTGATTTATGAAGGTATTTTAGTTCGCTTTTTCCATAATTTATACAAATGCTTATCTTAAAAGTGTTTCAAAAATACAGTAGACACACAAAGATCTCATTTGACAAGTCTTAAAAACAGGAAATTCCTTTTCTGGTAAAATTCAAAAACAGGAAATCCTTGTATACAAGGAAAAGTTGCACCCATGCTTTTCACCACAGATTATTTTTGAGTTATTCAGCGTTTTTGAGCTATCAGTTCAGCACTGTATATTGAATCTGCTTCCAGTACAATTTCTGCATATTTATGCACCATTATCTTGGTTGCTTGGGGTGCATAGTTATGCACATGAGATTTTGTTTGATTTGTTGAAGCCAGAAATGCATTTATAATGTAATCTTATTTCAAATTCTCAGAAAGAAATTAATTTTGTCAAAATTATTAATTACATTTTAAATTATGCATATTGAACACATTCCAAAAAATTAAATTGCTTTTTATACCAATCTAATAAGTAATGTTTAAATGAGTAATATTTATGTAATAAATAAAATACACTACTCTCTCCAGTACACCATTTCTGAAAATAATCTCTCTCTCTCTCTCTCTCTCTCTCTCTCTCTCTCTCTCTCTCTCTCTGTGTCTGTGTGTGTGTGTGTGTGTGTGTGTGTGTGTGTGTGTGTGTGTGTGTGTGTGTGTGTGTGTGTGTGTGTGTGTGTGTGTGTGTGTGTGTGTGTGTGTGTGTCTTTCATTTAACGTCTAGCCACTTCTCGTGATATTAAACAGTCAAATGTGTGTATGTATGCGCTCATGTTTAAGAGTGTGTCATCTAAATGCACAGGACTTTGTGTTTTTTGTGTTTGCATCCGTAAGCGTTAACATGCATGCATATGTATGAGTGTGAACGTACATGTCCGTGCCCGCTCCATAATACAATCTCAGCACATGACTTGAATGATCTGCAATGTTTCTGATGCTGTCAACAATGCAAAACTGAAAATAAAAATAATTGGAAATGTTGAATGGTGCGTTGCTTGTGTCTGTACTGTTTACATCTTAAAACAGTGCAAAAAAACATACTTCAATAGGTTAATAAAATAAAAGGGGGGGGGGGGGGGGGGGGGGGGGGGCACATAAATTCAAACTTAAAATGGTGGATTTGTCTCAGAAGAAGAATAAAGATTGATCAGACTGCCAGTTTTTTTCTGTGCATTAATCAACTAAATCAAATACGGAAAAATGTCTATGTTCCACATTCGCACGCGTTCCCGTGTTTGTGCATGCATAGGCTCGCACAAATGTGTATGTGCATGCGAGCACAGGTTGACCAGAACTGCAAGCAACATCATCGGGCATCCAGTGACTGAACTGCAAGCCCACCACGACAGGAAGGCGGTCAGGCGGACTCGGACCATCACCGCCGACCCATCCCACCCACTGCACAGTATGCTGACGGCCCAGAGTCCACTCGGACCATCCCCGCCGACCCATCCCACCCACTGCACAGTGTGCTGACGGCCCAGAGACCACTCGGGCCATCCTCGCCAACAGATCCCACCCACTGCACAGTGTGCTCACAGCCCAGGGAGCACTCGGGTCATCCCCACCCACTGCAGTCGGCAGAAGGCCCAGACAGCACTCGTGCCATCCTCGCCGACCCATCCCACCCACTGCACAGTGTGCTGACGGCCCAGAGACCACTCGGCCCATCCCCGCCCACCCATCCCATCCACTGCACAGTGTACTGACGGCCCAGAGACCACTCGGCCCATCTCCGCCGACCCCTCCCACCCACTGCAGTGTGCTGATGGCCCAGAGACCACTCGGACCATCCCCGCCGACCGCTCCCACTCATTCACAGTGTACTGACGGCCCAGACAGCACTCGTGGTACGCCTGAGAGGCTGAGGAGCCTGAGGACACGAACCTGCCGCTTCGACCAGTCCTTTGTACCATCCGCCAACAGACTGTACAGCCAGTGAGCTGGCTGAGCCACCGGGAGTGAGGGTGTCATGGGGACTGCTGGCCAAATAGTGCCATCCACCAACAGACTGTACAACCAGAGTGCTGGCTGAGCAACCGGGAATGAGGGTGTCATGGGGACTGTTGACCAGAAATTGTCTTTTCTGTGGTCTGGCTGGGGAAGGGTGGGGGAGGATGGTTGTGTGTTTTTGTTTACATGATGAAACCACTTTTCCATGTACTTTTGTATTATGAACAATAAATAGTCTGTTTTATGCTTATGAACACAAAAGCCCTGCATGTGTAAATATGTCTAAGCATTAATGTGCATGCATGTACACACAGATAGTGTGTGAGTGTGTGTGCACGCGCGCGCGCGCGCGTGTGTGTGTGTGTGTGTGTGTGTGTGTGTGTGTGTGTGTGTGTGTGTGTGTGTGTGTGTGTATATGTGTGTGTGTGTGTGTGTGTGTGTGTGTGTGTGTGTGTGTGTGTGTGTGTGTGTGTGTGTGTGTGTGTGTGTGTGTGTGTGTGTGTGTGTGTGTGTGTGTGTGTGTGTGTGTGTGTGTGTGTGTGTGTGTGTGTGTGTGTGTGTGCATGTGTGTGTGTGTGGGTGTGTGCGTGCGTGCGAGTGTGTGTATGTGTGTGTGCGAGTGTGTGCACGTGTGAGTGCACTTTGATTTCATTTTTATCAAGATTCAGCGCCGTATAAATACTGTATGTGGTGTTGTTGTGTATGTTGTCTGTGCATGTGTATTTATGTACATGGATGTTTGTGTGGAAAGCGGAAGCATGCACAAATTGTGTATGTATGTGCTCACACATGCTTTTTGTGCAAGTACGTTTGCGCTTGTGTTTGCATACACACGTCCCAGTATGTGAGTGTATACATGGAAGAATCAATACATAAATCTGTATATCACCAGATCCTAGTCCTACTTTATACTATTAGATAATGAAGGGTTCAGTATTTTCAGCTAGAACACAGATTTGTTCACAAACAGAGAGGGACAGAGACAGAGACAGAAATAGACACAGAGCCACACAGAAAGACAGACAGACAGACTGTGATCTTGTTCCAGTTGTGATGAATTGCTCCTTACAGGACTGGGGGTACAAAAGGAAACTCTCCATTGAACAGATAAAATGCCTGAAGTCTTCAAAAATGAAGGGTAGAATTTAGAAAAAAAAAGAAGCAGTAAATATGATTTTCCATAGAAATGGCAGGAAACCAGCAAGAAGAGGCGTGAATGTATTAGGGGCTTAAACCGCTTGTTTCATGCACACACACACACACACACACACACACACACACACACACACACACTCACACTCACACACTCTCTCTCTCTCTCTCTCTCTCTCTCTCTCTCTCTCTCTCTCACACACACACACACACACACACACTGGACTGGAACCATTTTATTGTCAGATTAACTATAACAGCTGTACTGACAACACACACACACACACACACACACACACACAACATACAACTGTGTGAGAGTCAATACAATGAGAGAGAGAGAGAGAGAGAGAGAGAGAGAGAGAGAGAGAGAGAGAGAGAGAGAGAGAGAGAGAGAGAGAGAGAGAGAGAGTTTCAAATTTATTTCCAAAAAAGCCCCATGGGGGTACATGGAACAAAAAACAAAAAGAACGTAAAAAAAAAAAACGAGATGCTATTCACAAGAAAAGCACTCGAGATGCTATTCACAAGAAAAGCACTCGATAAACAGGCTTGACTAACACTTCCAATCAAACTAGACAAAGGTTACAGCATGCAATGTCACTACAGTTCACAAAATTATGAACACAATACATCACATATTCTTTAGTATCTCTGTATCATAACTAGTCGCTGCATACTACAGTATATCAATACAACATTATTGGAGAAAAACAACAACCAAAAACCAAAAAAAACCGTCAGTTAAAGCAATCCGTAAGTTAAAGTACATTAAATCACAGCTCGACCAATTTTTCCTATTACGTGGCAACACAAAATGTCATGCAAAAACAACAAAAAAGACTTCTTTTTTTCTTCCCTTTTTTCCTTTCCTCCCTCCCTTTTCCCTTTTTTCGGTGATCGGCACTACAGTCATGATTTCCATCGCTTTAACGCATTGTAGCCGCGCTGCCACTGCATAGCACAACACAAAATTATAACAATGGATCAATCACTGGTTGTGCATTATGATTCTGACAAATTTTGCTAAGAAGAGAGAGAGAGAGAGAGAGAGAGAGAGAGAGAGAGAGAGAGAGAGAGCACTGAAAAAACTTATTTAACAAGGATAAATATTTTTTAAGCGATGCCTATACAATGGAGAGAGAGAGAGAGAGAGAGAGAGAGAGAGAGAGAGAGAGAGAGAGACAAGAGAGAGAGAGAGAGAGAGAGAGAGAGAGAGAGAGAGAGAGAGAGAGAGAGAGAGAGAGAGAGAACACTGGAAAACCTTATTTAACAAGGATAAATATTTTAAGCGATGCCTATACAATGGACTGAGAGAGAGAGAGAGAGAGAGAGAGAGAGAGAGAGAGAGAGAGAGAGAGAGAGAGAGAGAGAGAGAGAGAGAGAGGCAGACAAGACAAAACAAGAGACACTGAGAGAGAAAATAGAGGTGAGAGGAAGACAAACAGCCAAATACAGAGATAGAAACAGAGGCAGAGAATAGACACACAAATAGACACGAAAATAGACAAACAGAAGGGGAGGGGAAAAAACGAAGTCCCACTTCAGGAGCAAAGAACCAAATGAGAATACATTTATATGGCTTGTTATGTCTGTGATGTTAGACAAAGTACTTCAATGTTAGGAAATAAGGGACACGATCTCTTAAGAATTTCACTATGAACGATTTTGTGTCTTTCACAAACTGCTGTAAAAGAAAAAAAATCGATCTACATGAAGCAAATTTGTCACAGTTACAGGGAGTACGTTATCATGGCTTGCCATTTGGAATAAACTAAAATCGCAGGTCTTACTGATAGGGCAGTGGTTTCTGCTAAGTTTCCTCATGATTCGTTCTGCATCTTTCAACAATGTTACTGGAAAACCATTGGCAGGAAATAAATCGAAATCACAGGGACTACCTTTCAATGACTTGCCATTTGAATTATTGAAAGAAAAAAAATGGAGTCAATGCCCGGAGGCATTGCATACACCAGTAAAGTCCCGATTTGATACAAAAAAAAATAATAATGCAATTATATAATGACATTCATTGCCAAAATGAAGCACGAAGGGAAAAAAAATCTGGAGATGCGAGGTATCGATCCCCGTACCTCTCACACAGGGAAACGTTGTCCCGTACATGCTTCACGAGCGCTCTCGCCTTTGAGCTACATCCCCTTCTGAGAGAACTGATCCGACCATCATATACATAGTGCACTCTTTGAGGAGTTCAATAGCTTGACGGTGTTTATGTAAATCAGACATTCATGAAATATTAATAAAAAGTATACAGCCAAATGGGTATTCCTCATACTGTTTTGGAATTTTCAAGCAACCAAAATGCAATACAGCATGTTTTCCTAAGACATAGTTCCATAACAAGTATCTTAAACCATTAAATAAAAATAAAGTATCCATATAAATATACCTAAATAAACCGGAAATTGCGTATTTAACCTATTTATAGAATGCTTTCCTAAATCAACAGTATCAAAAATGTGGATTGTTTGCGATTTTGTTCTTGGTTTGATTATTAAAATCAAGATCACAGGGTTTGTTTAAATACTAGTCTTGAGAATTTATACTATGTTATCAAAGTAATACACAACAAAAATAATTCATAAATATTCGTCTGTTCGTGGTTGCTTGGTTTAAAAAAAAAGATAATTGGCCATGAAACGTTTCCATTTTATCAGAATGCGGAAAGCAACTAAACACTGAAACATACTACAACTCTATACAAGGAAACAAGGATAAAAAGTAAAGTTACTATATTACAGCTTAGGAGAAACCAAATACGAATCATAACATCAGCAAATGGCCTGTCTATGAAAATCGATCACATAGCAGACAAAACTTCATATTCTTAAAAACATAAATTGGCGTAGCTTTGTTTAATAAGTGTGAAAGTAGACAAAAGTAAAACCATAGTGCTTAGAGTAGGCTGTAAAATACATGAGCAAAATCATCTTTTCTCAGTTGCTAAAAACAGTTGTAAAGGGGGAAAACCATTCAAAAGAATTAAAAATTGCATTAAGAAATGCATTCTGAACTTAATAAACGAAGGTAAATATCTTGAGCAATTTGAGCTAATTCCTGAGAGTAGGGTGGCAGACAACTCTCCACGTGCTGGTGGGTGGCAAACAACAGCAGGGCAGCGCAGTCAACATACCTAACCATTGGGTAATGGTTGATTTGGCATAAGGATGGTGGCTAAATAAATGGCAGCTGAGTTTATGTTCCAATCAAACTGCATTTGAATATGGTTCCATATTCTAACAGCTAGAGGGATTTTTGAAGAGTTGAGTGTTAATTATCAATACCACATACTACAGTACTACAAGTATTAAGTAATCCCAACAAAATCATCAAATTGATTATGGTGGATGTGAAGTGAAAGAAGATCCCTGTATAAACATTCTTATTCTTATGTACACAATGTAAATTAAATGTACATAATGTAAAATCCATATTATCCTGTTTACAGCTTTTGGCATGCTTTGATTTTTTAATAAAGTTTTTAATTTTAACTATGGCCCTGAAATTTTAATTAGCAGGGATTGAGCCTGTTCCCTATCCTTCGACAACGACTTAAATAGTATGGCTACTATCGGCGACTAGAAGACAATCAAAATAAATCAGGACAAACGACATACATTGAACAATTTAATTTGTAATCATCCTGTAATTTTGTTCTGCCCCTCCCCCTTTTCTTTTTGTCACGACCCCATTCCCATTCCAACAACAAAATCTCCCATCATGTACCTGTATTGCATGCAAGACGACATTAAAAAAAACCAATGCAGTCTATGATATTCCGATATTTGTTTTAAAAGATGTATGCCAGAAATATATAA
>JAGGCT020003470.1:0-13719 GCA_017654935.2 Phymorhynchus buccinoides
TTGTAGGCTGATCCTATTCTTATCCTCTTCGTGTTTACGACTCTCGATCTCGAAGTCTGTGGGGTTTTTTTCAGTTTTATAACAATAACTCTAGGCTGATCCTGGCCCTATCATATTCATGTTATGGCTCTCAGTGTCAAAGTCCGGTTCTTTACAATTTCATAACAACCCTAGGCTGATCCTAACCATATCCTCTTCATATTTATGACTCGATCTCAAACTCTGGCTTATTTCAGTTTCATAACAACATGCATAGGCTGATCCTGACCTTATCATATTCATGATTGCGACTCTCGATCTCAAAGTCTGGTTTCTTTTCAGTTTCATGACAACTCTAAGCTGATCCTAACTCTATCCCCTACATGTTTATGATTCTTGATATCAAAATCTGGTTCTTTTCAGTTTAATGACAAAAACCCAGGCTGATCCTAGCCCTATCCACTTCGTGTTTACGGTTATTGATGTCAAAGTCTGATTTCTTTTAGTTTCATGGCAATAACCCCAGGCTGATCCTAACCCAATCTTCTTTGTGTTTATGACTTGATCTCAAAGTCTGGTTCTCTTCAGTTTCGTTACAACAACCCTCCCTGTCAACAACTTAAGGCTGATACTACCCTTATTCTCTTCATGTTTATGACCATCAATCTCAAAGTCTGGCTTCCTTCAGCTTCATGGCAATAAACCCTCGCTGATCCTAACCCTATCCTCTTCATGTTTATGATTCTCGATCTCAAAGTCTGGTTCTTTTCAGTTTAATGACAACATCCTAGGCTGATCCTAGCCCTATCTTCTTCATGTTTAAGACTGTCGATCTCAAAGTCTCGTTCTCTTCAGTTTCATGACAACAAACTTAGGCTGATCCTAACCATATTACCTACGTGTTTACGACTCTAGATCTCAAAGTCTGGTTCTTTTTAGTTTCACGACAACAACCCTAGGCTGACCCTAGCCCTATCCTATTCAATTTTATAGCTCTCGATCACTCAAAGTCTGGTTCTTTTCAGTTTCACAACAACCCTAGGCTAATCCTAACCATATCTTCTTCATGTTTATATCACCTCGATCTCAAAGTCTGGTTTCTTTCAATTTCATGACAACCCTAGGCTGATCCTATCCTTGTCATGTTTATGACTCCCGATCTCAAAGTCTGATTATTTTCTGTTTCACAACTAAACTTTCATTTGCAGCAATATGATCTCACTTTACTGTGTTGAACTTCTTTTTTGTTCTTGTCTGAGCGGTCGATGACGAACGTATTTTATGACACGTTCATATTTTATGTAACTTTTTTCTTCTTCTCTAAAGTAGCCAACTGCATCACGTTGAAGATATTTTGAAAAGACATATATGTTCATACACTTTTGAAGTGCAATACACTGTTCTACATAATGTTAACACTGTTTTGCCTCCTTTAGTTGATATCTATCAACTGAATTTCTTGTTCTTGCTTCTGTTTGGGCGCATTTATTGCTGCTTTCTGGCAGTGTTGGACTCTGCTTTTTGTCTCTGTAGGCTAGCCCACGTTCCCGCGGCACAATTTGGCCGGCTGCGATCAGAGGGTGTGCTGAGATGTTTTCTGTTGTCTTGCTACTCTGCATTAGGCCTAGGTGGTGGTCTGCTCGCGTTGGTTTTTCATTTGCGTTGGGCTCCCTCTCCCTCTCTTGCTCTGTCTGAGTGCGGGCTTCGTGGGGGTTGGCTGAACGGGTGTTATCTGACTTTGTTTTTAATTTAGTAATACATTACATTATTTGTAATATTATGGTATGGGTTATCTTTGAAATGATTTTGGACATCACTCTTGGGTTGATTCTTGGAAATTTATTTATGTGTGTGTATGTTTTTATATTTCTGTGCCCAAATGGGGTATGAAATAAATTTCTTGCCTTGCCTTGCCTTGCCTTGTCAGTAGGCGAGGCCTACTCTTCCCACACTCACACTTCACACCATGCACTAATGTGTTCAGACCCATCAAAGTTTTCATCATCCCTCCTTGATCTTCTCTTTTTTTCAGTGTGCCTTTTTGTTTTATTTATTTGGCTGCACACATTACTTATCTCTCTCTCTCTCCCTCTGTCTCTCCCTCTCTCCCCCCCTCTCCCCCCCCCTCCTCTCCTCTCTCTCTCTCTCTCTCTCTCTCTCTCTCTCTCTCTCTCTCTCTCTCTCTCTCTCTCTCTCTTTAGATGAAAAATAGTAAAAATTAGTGGCATACATTTATAACCATTATAAAACCCGCGTGCTGTCTAGTGATACACACACACTCGCCTTCTTTCTATCTATTTCTCTCTCTTACTTTTCTCACTTTTTCTTCCCTAATTATTCGTTAAGCAGGTGTGATCTAAGTTTTAATTCCTTTTCCCAAATCAGTTCGACTTTTTGTCTTGCGCCATATCTGTACTTGCTGATGCAGAGCTTTGCTAGTGTGATGAGGTGGTTGACCACCCGCCTGTGTTTTGCTATCAAGACTGAGGGTTCGTGGTAGCCTAAGATTGCTATTTGTTCAGTAATATTTATAGTCCGATTACATCTGACTTGTATTTTGTTTGCGACATGTGACCATACCGGTTTTATTTCTTTACATTGATAAAAAAAAGTGTTCGATGTAGTCTTTTTCCCCATTTCTGCAGGCATCACACGTTTCACTTTGTGCTATGCCCATCGTTTTTAATAAGATGTTTGTGGGATAAATGTTGTGCATTATTTTCCATTGGAGGACTCTGAGACGAGTTTCTTTATAAGCTGTGAAGTTTGTTCCCATTCCTTATGGTCTAGGTTGTAATCTTTCATTTCCAGAAGTTTACCGAACATGGATGGATGTTGGGGGTTAAATTGTTTCTCAGTTCCTGTGTTGTGTATAAGTGTATTGGTTTTCTATTTATGCAAATGTCTCGTATGTCTTGTTCAATTATGGTGTTGAGATCTAGAACTCCTTTTGTGCGAGCTGATTCCAAAGCACTCTTCACTGCGTTGTATTCAAATTGCCTGTGTGGTGATTGTCCCAGTTTATTTTCAATTTCTTCAAAACTAATAATTTCTAGAGTTTCTGTTAGGATGTCTTTAATTCTAGTTATTCCTCCTGTTATCCAGTCTCTAATATGCAGATTCCTGTTTTTGAATTGGAGGTTTTGATTGTTCCAAATCAGAGAGTTTTGGTGTGCCTTTTCGGGGTAGCTCTGGGGATCTCTTTGTTTAAGGTTCAGCTAGAGTTTGAGTGTTTTGACCCAAACATACGAACAACCAACGATATAATCAGCTACCTGATAGCACCATCAGATCTTCTTGATGGCAAAACAAACAGTGCAGACATTGTTCAGTGTGCCAAGGAAGAATACTGGAGCTCCACGATTGAAGCCAGCACGTCACTGAGGATTCTGTTTTCTAACAGTGATCGCCTTCTTGGCAGGAGCAGAGATTCTACCTTGCCTACAGACATTTTGCCAACCGACCTCCCTGATGCTTTTATTGATTATTTTACCAACAAGATTAGGGCAATAAGAGAAGAACTTGATAAGTCGAGTCAGTCCACTGCAAGTCCTCTTTTCGCTGACGAACCCTTTCACTCCCCATCCTTTAGTGCCTTTCGGCCTGTGACAGAACAGGAAGTGAAGACAGTTATCATTAAGTCAAAGCCAAAGACTTGCACTCTTGACCCAATCCCCACGTCCCTTTTGGTTGAATGTGTGGATGTGCTCCTCCCTGCTCTGACCTCTACCATCAACAAATCACTGCAGTCAGGCACTTTCCCAGACATATTCAAACAGGCAGTCATAACACCACTCCTGAAGAAGCCAACTCTTGAAGCAAACAATCACAAGAACTATCGTCCTGTCAGCAATCTATCTTTCCTGTCCAAGATCACAGAAAAGATTGTTCTCTGCCAGCTCTCGGCGCATCTGCACAGCAACAACCTTTTTCATGTCTCTCAGTCTGCCTATCGCCCTTCTCACAGCACTGAAACAGCTCTGCTCAAAGTCATGAACGACCTCCTTCACGCTGTCGACTCTGGAAAGCTCTCTGTTCTCACTTTATTAGATCTTTCAGCAGCATTCGACACAATAGACCACAACATCCTCAATGATCGTCTCTTTCATTCATACAGCATCTCTGGTACAGTACTTCAGTGGCTTACATCCTATCTGACCAACAGAACACAGACTGTCTCTATCAAAAACAAATCTTCTGAACCTTCTGTTCTTGAGTGCGGTGTCCCACAAGGATCAGTTTTGGGCCCTGTCCTTTTCATTTTGTATTCAAAGCCCCTCACTTCCATCACAGCCCAGCACAACATCCCAAGTCAGTCTTTTGCTGACGACTCACAGCTACATGCCTCTTCAGAACCAGAACAGATTCAAGACACCATCAACAACATGCAAACATGCATCACTGACATCAAACACTGGATGAATTCAAATAAACTCAAACTTAACGATGACAAAAGCGAAGTCCTACTCATTCACTCACAGAACAAGCCATTACCTGACTCTATCCCCTCTTCTATCAAAGTTGGTGACACATGCATTCAATTCTCCTCCACTGCAAGAAACTTAGGGGTCACTTTCTCCAACACTCTCTCCATGGACACACACGTCTCAAACATCTTTCGCTCTGCTTACCATGAAATCAGGAAAATCAGCAGCATTCGCAACCTTCTCACTTTTGAAGCAGCAAAAACCCTCGTCTGTTCTCTGGTTCTGTCCAAGTTTGATTACTGTAATTCTCTTCTCTCCGGCATCCCACAATATCTTACTGACAAACTCCAAAAGATCCAAAACTCAGCAGCACGACTTATATTCAGAGCTAAAAACCAAGATCACGCACAGCCTCTTCTACAGCAACTTCACTGGCTTCCAATTTCTGCTCGTGTAGATCACAAACTATCTACTCTCTGTTTCAAGTCTCTTACTGATCCTTACTTTCCTGTCTATCTTTCTGATCTTCTGCACATCTACTCTCCTACCAGACAACTCCGTTCATCTTCAGACAACCGAACTTTCACTATACCGCGGACCAAGACAAAGACTTATGGCAACCGAACTTTCTCCTTCTTTGCACCTAAAACGTGGAACCAACTTCCATTCGCCACTCGCCACTCAGAAACACTTCCACACTTCAAAACTGCTCTGAAAACTCACTATTTCCGCTAGTCCTACAATCTCATTTAAAGCTGTCTGATTGCCTGTCGATCAGTCTGTCTCAATCTTTCTATTTCTCTGTCTCCGTATCTGTCTCTGCATTTTCCCCCCGTCTCTCTGTCTCTGTCTGTCTGTCTCTGTCTATCTCCCTCCCTCCCACACTCCGTCTCTCTGGCACGCATAATTATGCGCGAGTGTGTGTGTTGTGTCTCCGTGTGTGTTGTGTGTGTATGTGTGTGTGTGTGTGTGTGTGGGGGTGGGGTGGGGGGGGGGTGGGTGTGTGTGTCTCTCTCTGTGTGTGTGTGTGTGTGTGTGTGTGTGTGTGTGTGTGTGTGTGTGTGTGTGTGAGAGCGCGTGTGTAGCTTTGATTCATAACGTCGGTTCCCCTCATTATTTTCACAACTGTGCTCTCTCTCTCTCTCTCTCTCTCTCTCTCTCTCTCTCTCTCTCTCTCTCTCTCTCTCTCTCTCTCTCTCTCTCTCTCTATCTCTCTCTCTCTCTCTCTCTCTCTCTCTCTCTCTCTCTCTCTGCGAGTGGTATGCGCGTTGTGTGTCTGTCTGTATCTGTGAAAGAGATATTACATGAATACATTTTCTTTTAATTTATTATACACAAAATCTTTTTTTTGTTTTGTTTTTGTTTTTGTCGTCGTCGGTTTTTAACCCGTGAGTACGGTGAATACGAGTATGTCTTGATTTGCTTGTATGAGCGTGTTTCTCTATTTTTGAATGTTTGTTAACCTTGTGTGTACCTATATGTATACTTTACTTTTGCGGTCATTGTGAATGTGTAACTTGTTTATGTAAATTGAAAATTGATTTTTTTAATGTAATCTGATTGTAAATTGTTATTTTATTATGTATATGTATTTTATTTATATTTAGTTTAATATGTACATATTTCTTTGTGTGCGCATGTGTATGTGTGTGTGTGTGTGTGTGTGTGTGTGTGTAAGAATGTGAAGGATAGTGTGGAGGTATGTAAGTGGTTGTTTTTAATATGAATAATTTTAGGGCAATTGTAAAGCGCTAAGAGCTTAAAGGTGAAGCGCTATATAAATTTTCTTAAATAAATAAATAATACCTTAATAGGAAAACATTACCAGGATTGCTCTTAGCAGTAGACTTTACTAAAGTATTTGATACTATATAAAAAATCCTTATTTTAGACAGTTTAAAACACTTCAATTTTGGTCCAGAATTTCACCATTGGATTCTCACTATTATGTCTAAATCTGAAAGCTGCATCAATCACTTTAATTGGATATCCAGGCCTTTTCAAATAGAACGGGGCATTAGGCAAGGATGCCCCTTATCACCCCTCCTATTTGTTCTAGCCGTAGAACTGTTAGCTATTAAAATCAGAAATAGCGAAATAAAAGGAATTGGAATTGAGCACAAACAATTTTTAGAAACAATTAAAATACAGCAATTTGCAGATGATACAACACTGTACCTTAAAGACAAAACCGACTTAGCAAAAGCTCTACACATCTTCCATGCCTTTGCTGCCATTTCGGGCCTTCGAATGTCGCTCAGAAAAACAGAAGCAATGTGGCTTGGGATAACAAAAAACCTGGACGATAAACCTTACAATTTGACCTGGACTGATGAAATAAGTCTTGGAATATACTTCAGCAACAAAACAACAGCATCTGAAAATGATCGCAACTGGCAGCAAAGAATCGAAGTTTTAAAAAGAACAATCAAGACATGGACCAGGAGAAACCTAAGCATATTTGGGGAAATTCTGGTCTCAAAAACCCTTCTTATGTCTCAGTTCATCTATATTATGCAATCAATTGGTCTGCCAGATAGAGTGCTACATAATATAAACCATATTTTATATTCCTTCATATGGAAAAAGAAAACCAGAAATAGGAAAGCCTTTGAAAAAGTCAAACGCAAAGTCATCAACCAAGAGGACAAGCAGGGTGGCCTTAAAATGATGGACATGAAAACATTCCAAGAAGCCTTATATTTAAGATGGACAGTAAAACTGATTGTTTACATTAAAGGGAAATGGACAATATTCCCCACCATAGAATACGACCACCTTGGGAAGGACTAGAGATATTACACACCTCTTGTCTTGAACACAAATTAATTGGCATAGGCACCAACAATAACTTTTGGGTCAAATAATTTTTATAAAGTATTTGAATTGAATGTTGGACACATTCCGTACGCCATAGATAAGGACATGTGCGTTTCTTAGCCCAGTGTGAGCGCATGTGTATTTCAGTGTGTGCTATGAAAAGGTTCTCTGTTGGACCTTGCATAGCCAAAACTACTGGACCAAGCGTCATGAAAATGGGCAAACTGGTCTCTGATATTGCCTTGTTGATGCACAATGTGTCCGTTTACAATGGAATATTCTTTGCAAAAAACAGTGGACTGTGACGTGTAGAACCAATTACGGTTGATGGGAATTTCTCTAATTAAACTGTTAGTTTTTCTTTCTGATTTTTTGGTTGCACTATGCCTGTGCTACTGATTTTGTGATAACATTTGAAGGCGTATTATGCATTCCCCTTTTTCTTACAGTCTATTCGTGTCTTAAAGACATTTATTAATTTGTTCTCTTGTTCTTGTTGCTGTTTCTGTCCTGCCATGTTCCACATGTGCAAAAGTGGACCGAGAGCTGCGTTAAATGGTAAGACAAAGATCACCATGCCGCCATAGATCATCCGTGAAGTTTCACCCCCAAAAGTCACAGTCATTCTGATCACACTGAACACAAGCCAACATCCAGCGTTTGTGATGGCCACTTTGCCCATTACATGCACTGAGAAATACACCCACCTTCGCAAGCAGTCCAGCTTAATTCTGTATTTTGGTATTCGGAAGTGGATGACAGTTTCACTGATCAAAGCCAAAAAGCTGAAAACACCGTTGATGGCTGCAATAACGGCAAACCACTTGAAGCCTGGGTCATCATTGTAGTCATTGAACAAAGCCAGGCGACATAAACCAGACTGACCACTGAGGCCCCAGTTTGACAGTCTGGGAATGAAAGGTATCGATGACAACAAGCTGCCAACAACCCAGATGGCTGTACAAGCTACAGCGGTTGTGCTGTGATTAAATCTCCACGACTGTGCAGAGAAACACAGATTGACGGTGTGATCCAAGGTGATAAGGCAGACAATGAGGAGGGTCACTTCACAGGACAACAGGAAGAGAAAGCCACTGATCTGACATGCCACACTGCTGGTCCACGTCCTTTCCACTTGGAGATAACGCCACTGAAATACTGCATCAGCCGTTAAAATGATACTGATGTGACTTCCCATGCAGAGGTTAGCACACTGTAATTGGAGGAAAGCCAGGAGAAAATGTCTTCTCATTTCCTTCATGTTTGTTAATGTAAACATAGAGCAACACATGCTTGAGAGAATAGAGACGATGCTCATGAGCCAGCAAAATGTCTTGTACACAACTGTGGGCAGTAAGGACTCACACGATGGGAGCTTAGCATACGGTCCATGGCACTTAATTGCAGTCCATCGTTTGGGAAGTAAACTATCGCAGCATAACCGGTAGTTTGAGGACCAAATCAGTATTAAGTCTTTTGATCCTGATAGAATGTCTAATGGAAAATATTTCATGGTATTGCCTCTTATGTCTAGCTCCATCAACCTTGGCATGCTTTTTAATCCCTTTATTCCAATGGTTTCAATGGAAGAAAACGAAACATTTAGAAACTCAACAAGTGGACAATACACAGATAATTCGTAAAGAATATTCACATTTGTGCTTGATACATCTAGTTGCTGCAATTGAAAATGTATATGCTTTGCCAGTTTGTTCGTTTTGCGAATTAAAGGGTTATTGGCAAGCTGTATAGTTTTTAAGTTCGGAAACACGAGGAAAGCTGTTAGATCAAGATTTGTCAGAAGATTATAAGAAAGATCAATGACATGTAAGTTGATCCATTTGGTCAGTGTAATGTTTCTAAGAGAACAATGGGCTAGATTTATATGCATGAGATACCCATTGAGGGTGAATTCTGTTGGCAGCATTCCTGACCCTGCAGCATCCACGTAACGAAGTTGAGGGAAGAGATGAGCAGCGAAACGACTCCCACACCAGAAGGAGTGACCTTGACAGACGCACCCTTCAGGACAGGCCATGTCGCACATCAGCTCATCGTCTCGCTGCGGACACTGACCCCAACCATCACACAGATGATCTCCAAGGACACACACACTGGAACCTCGACACTTATACAAACCTTGGCACTTCACTGCCTCACAGTCTTGTTCGTCTTCTCCGTCAATGCAGTCTGAAAGGCCATTGCATCGAGTGTAGATGGGGAGGCAGTTGATCATCTCTGAGGTACAACGATAATGACTGTCAGGACACGACTCGTACAGTTTCATCAGCCTGTGGACAAAATAACCAGTGCCGTCATGGCCGATATGAAATTGTTGTTGTTTGAATATACAACTTCTGCCCGGCAAGAAAATGTTTTCCTCCAAGCCACAAGAACTCTCATCAGAGTTGTCCAGACAGTCGGAGTAGTTGTTACACTGTTGGCTGTTCAAAACACACTGGCTGTTGGAGCAGAGAAAGCCAGTGCAGGGAGGATGAGCACAGAATGACTCTTCACTGGTATCTGGACAGTCCTGCATGAAGTCACACACTAGTGTGTACTGCACGTGGGAAATGTTATCCATGCACTGGAACCTGTCGTCTGTGGATAAAGGCATCCCACCATACAATTCCTGTTGATCGCTTCCATTATGGGAAATACTATTCTGGAATAATTTGAGTTTTGTGTGAGTACCTTGCGGATCACAGGACAAAAACGTAGGCACAGCATGACCTTCATGGCAGACCAATAATGATTGCTGTGTTTTCAGAATCACAGATCTGACTGGAGTCAAAAGACTCAAAACAATCTGCTGAGGAAACAAATGGTTTGTTTCTATCTTTATTTCGCAAAGTAAGGCCTTGCCTGGGTATAAATATCCTAACAGCATTGATGTGATACCAGGGTGTTTGACTGTGCGTGTTGGATGGTATCTGTACTTCATTTTGAAATGGTCCACATTGTAAATGACGGTGCCATCAGACCACATTTGAAACTTGCTGTACTGAAAAGGCAAATTGTACCACCCCGTGCTGTAACCAACATGTAGGGAGAATCTATCATATCTTTTCAAATGAGGTAGAAGGTCATTCTGCTCCTTCCTCGTCTTTATTGTTCCCAGCTCCCCGCCTTTATTCTTGCAATCATAAGAGAAAATTAGAACATTCCGAAATACCTTTTTTCACAATAGTAAAGCATTTACGTCGTGAAGCCACCATACCTGCACAGGCAGGGCTACTGTAGGGGCAGCGCTCTGTTTCGTCCTCTCCCCCTTCACACTCTGTTTTCAGGTTACAGAGCAAATGATGCTCAAACATGGAGAACTGACCGACAGAGCAGTTGAACACACCAGGGGAGAGAATTTGAGGTTTGTGTCTTTCATGATGATATGAAAAATACAGTTTAAAATTATCTTCAAATGGTAGGAGTTGATGCAGAATCATGATGTATGATCGATGGAATAAAAGTGGATCACAGATTTCTTTCCTATCATGTTCCTTAAATGTGGTCGTTTTGCTATAAATTAGAAAGAATTCTAAACAATCCTGAAAGTCGAATTTGTGCTGAAGACTAATCATAATAACGTAGGACGGTGATGCTATTAATTCTGTTTCAAATAGTTTGTATTCAGAATAACGAGGCACTGTAATGTAACCCGAATAATTCAATGACTGCACTTCAAACAGACACCTCTCTTGTGATATTATAATATCAAATACATACAGAGGGTTGTTATAATTTTCTATATCCATGTAATTAGCATCTGACTGAATGGAATATTCATCAAAACTGTGACTGTCGCATTTAATAAGTAATCTGCAATAATGTTGCCACTCGCCCCATAGAAAATAACCCCTGTTACTGCAAAACCAGTAAGTGCTCCACTGTCTGTCAACACACCAATATTCCAGTCGTGTGACACGAGCTCGCACAAACCAACCCTGAGGTACAACAATACGCATTTTACAGAAAGTGTGGAGGTCACTGCAGACTCCATACACAGCTCCTTGGCAACTTGGAAATGTTTGGTTAGGCTTTCCACAGTCTGACACATTGACCCTGTGAATGATGCTGGTGCTGTTGTGTCCGTGGAGCAGCTCCACTCCTGGACAAATGGCGCCAATGTTCAGGATTGTGGAAGGACCATCTGTGACTGCCCCAAACGTCTGATCTGCAAGTAACACTTAGCTAAAAATAAAGCAAGATCCCAAGCTATGCCAATGCGATCCAAAAACTTGTACGTATTATAGCAGTCCAAGGGGAGCGAATATATGTTAGGCTGTAAGGTGGCAACCAACTGAGGAGATACTTCACTACTGCTACGTCACTTTGGTGGAGTTCAATAGAGCTGACATACACAGGACGCCACCTATTGACGACAATATTGTCTTAATTGTGGAGCCAGTGAGTGTGAGGTCCTCCTTCGAAGGCGCCACCACAACCATTCACCAAGCTCCATAGAACATACTGATCCTCATGACTTTGACCTACACGAACGCACCAAGGACATAGACTACGTGACAGGGCCTAGGGCTGTACCCTGTGCTTTCAGATGAGTTTTTATAGACGGTGGATGGAGATGATTTCTGACAGAAATAAGAATGTTTCTGCTTTATCCCAAGAGAGGTATGGTGAATTTTGGGACGTTGTCAGACAGGCAAGGACCAAAACAGACAACAAAACTGACAAAGAAAGGATGCCCTCAGGAGATTGGATCTGATGACAGTTGGTGGGTGGAGAAGCTCATCAATATCCATCTTGCTCTTGTGGCACTCTGACATAACCACTGGGGTCATGAGACATCATATGGTAATTAATGTGATTCAGAGAGCATGTGAATGCATGTAGCTTGTGAAAATGAGACACTAGTACGCTATGAGTCTAATGTTGGTCACCTGATACAGACACACACTCTCACACAACATAGAGTCTATTGGGGGGGAATCCACGTGTTGCTGAATACAGCATCCTAGACATTGAACAAAGCATAACAGCAGCCGTCTTGACTAGGACTACGCATAGTCTCACTGAATAACACATCTGAGTCTCTCACATGCATCTTAGCTACTGATAGACATAAATCAACCGTATATAATGCTCTTATCTCTCTATAAAGAATATGTACAAGTTACAAACTAGCGTGTACTAATCTCGACTAACTGATTACTACTACTCTACTTACTACTGTTACCTCATCTACTAGCTACTACTAGCTACTAGCTTACTACTAGCTAGCTAGCTACTACTAACCTAGCTAACTACTCCCTACTAAGCTCACTACTACACTAACTAGCTACTACTACTAGCTATCTTACTACTTAACTACTACTACTACTACTACTACTGCTGCTGACTAGCTAGCTACGTGGCTCAACTGCACTGACTGCTAGTCTATTTTTGCTACGAACCTAACTGCTACTCATACTAACTACTAGCATCTACTACTAGCTAGCTACTACTACTAACTACCTACATACTACTAGATATAATCTAATAAAAAAAGGGCACGCCACTATATTATAACTCTCTGACAAAACTAAAAACAATACAAAAAACGAACTAAAGCTTCATGTTGTATAAGCACCTCAGTTTATAAAATCTAATCTTCATGAAAACATCTGCACGTCAGTGCTACAGGTGCAGACTTTAGTTACATGAGGCATGCACTCATCACTGTCAAAAAAAGCTGTACCATCTATGTGGTGTCAGGCAACTTATAAACACCAATGATCATAGATATGATCTCAGACTAGGTCATGCCAAATAGTCGAATGTCAATGCCATTTTCGGACGATAAGAACAAAAATGAAATCTCTACTCATTGCAAAACTTTTCCTTCGCGGCTTGTTCCGTTTCTACACACCAGGTGTTGAGTGTGTACATGAAAGGGTTGACAGCAGAGTTTAAAGGCAATAGAGGACTGCAATAGCCACGTTTCACTTCTCCAGAGTACAGGGTTCCTGTGTAAGCCAACATCCACCAGACCCAATGGGAAACCAACACAGGACTCATTAAGGCAAAGTGATTAACCCGGCTTAGCGCGGGTAAGCTTTAATTTGTTTTGTGGTGTCAGTTTTCAGTGCATTCTTTTGAATGGTCATGTAGATGAACCCTTGAACCACACTATATAAAACAAAAACGAACAAAGTTAAGGACAATCATAATGCTGATGAGATAATTTCCTGTCAAAAATATCTTCGTGTTACTGGCATTGGGCTACAATTCCGGTCTGACGTGTAAAACTGCCAGTGTTTGCGTTACGGGAAGTAAAGGCACAAGTTAAAACCAGCCCACAAACCAAGTGAGGACACATGCCACAGCTGCTGACATTCTGTCAACCTCAGCGTGCTGAAGGAAAGTGAAGCCACGAAAATCGATCAAGAGTGGATTAGCCAATGATCGTGTCGGATACGGTGCGTTGGACAACAGACCAGAAGACCAGCCATCTTGCAGTCACACTTCCCTTTCCGGTAGCGGTCAGAATGCAGGGGGT